>JBBPKT010000103.1:0-40406 GCA_038089395.1 Pulveroboletus frians
ACAAGATGGCAATATTTTATATTATCAGAAGGATGGACAACTACGAGTGACTCTGAGATTGCAATATACGGCTGCGCGCCAGCTCACAACCTTCTGACATAAGCAACCAGCCGCGACTGACTGTTCTCACATGCTGTCAGGGAAACTCAGCCATATCAGGCAATCTCACAATTTTGCAATGTTTGTGATGTAGTTGATCAGTGCGACCTGAACGTCGATTTCAACCGCAGGGCAAAAACAATGGATCTTTACATTCACGCTTGGGACAAGTTCAGCGCTGCGCGGATCGGAGCGGGCGACAAGGTACGTTTACATCTGCAATCATTAGCTTGCACCTTTTATCAAATCTTCGACGTTACTACGGCGTTCTTTGCTGCGCTAGTTGCAAGAAACCGGATACTCAACAATCCTGAGTTCCTTTGACAGCCGGAAGGATGTCCCTGCTACAGTCCTTGCAAGCTGCTCCGATGACGACCTCAAGCTGCATGGTATCTTGTGGTCAGAGATCCGGGCGAACTGCTTGGTTTTCGAAATCGGACTCTATGCACGGCACTAAAGTACTAGCTCAAGTTACTTGCAAAGTTTGTTTCAAAGGAATCGCGCTTTTTTTCTGTGAACCAGGTTCGTCTTGTTCGAAACACTGCCTTGATTAGTTTCATGTGGTGCAACCCTTTGGCACGCTTCTTCGTTTCACATTCACTTGCCATCTCACCTCCGTCCCTTTTGACGGACCGGTATTTGCCTTTGTTGCTTGTGAACTTGATTTCTCGGAGCCATGTGTCACTGCATACGAATCTGATCGCACATTCCTACCGCCAGCAGCATGAACCGAAGCGACGTGTTACCCCTTCACCGTATTGAGGCCGGCCTGCCTCTGCCTCCTAGACGAGTATTCGCTTGGACATTGGTCCTCAACCAATTCACACGTGGATAGGTTCATGTCAGGGTCCCGCATTGCCTTCTCAGAGGGAAAGAAAGGACGGTCCCACAACCCGCCAGTTTTTCGAGAAGAGTGCCATGCGTCCTGTGGCGTATGCATGTCTTGGCATCGAGGCGTTGACTTCAACAGCCAACGATCCTGCTCGAAACAGCCCGTCGGATTTCACAAACATCCCCAAATCCCCGAATCGCTGACTCCCTCTCCCAATCAGTGCTCACATGTTGCACTCTTCCGGGTCAGCTCATACCCTTGCAGCAATTGATCCGGTTCTTATTGAGACCTTTGACCAGCATTTGCAACCTCACCCTAATGCGAATCTCTTTCCAGCCTACAAGCGCCCAGCCACACTCGTCTCGGGCCCGACAAGAAATGGGGGCAGGCGCTCATGATAACCCTTGAACGGGGTACCGTTCCATGGCCGATGAACTCAAAGTTGATCAGCGATGAACTTGCTAAAGAGCGCGAACGCCAGGACGTCGACTTACATATGTTGCTTGAGACCGTCCGCCAACTTGGTGATGAACAACTCTAGGTCCACTTCAGCGGGAATGGCGGGAAAGATTGTGGGTCGCTGGCCGCTCACCAGATCGAGGATGGCCAGAAACCATGATATCGGAGCAACAGGCAATATTCGACAAAATAGAGAGGATGAAGAAAAATGTGACTCTTGCAACTCGAGTCAGTCCAAACCACCTGAAATCCATCCCCCTCTTCTTCCTCCACCGTCTCCTTTCTATGCGTAGTATTTACCCTCTAGGAGGCTCTGCGTCGGCTCCCTCCCTCCCTCCCCAACGACAAATCGAGCGTGTCAACGAACCCAAATTTATGCCACGCTCCACATCTACCAACCTGGCTGATTCGAGGGCAGGGTGTTCGATGTAATCCAGACATGAAGGTGAGACTTGCTATGCAAGAGGTTCGGAAACCATCGATCATGCCCGAAGACGCAGAAATGTCGCCCATGTTCAGGTTTGCGACACAGAGTAGCACCGCGAATGCTGTGCCGTCCTCCTGGGTGCCGCCTACCCCAGTGCCAAACCTGTCCTACCTTCATCTACGAGCCAACCCCTCGTCAATGCGGGTACGCCTGGGGGAGAACGCTCGAATGTCACCCTTGTCCACACCTATGGGGCGGAGTCGCACTGCGACTGATACATCATATCTGAAAGGGCCTTGTACCCTCGGCGCCGTGTTCAGAGCCTCTGGTGGAGCTGCTCAGCAACGTCCATCGAGCATTCAGAGTGGACTGGTCTGAGTTGAGCTCAAGGGGTTAACGAGGTGAAAACCGAGAATGGGCATACCAGTGACCGTTTGATGGCTAGTAGCAACCAGGGTATTCGATTTCCCTATCACGGGTTCCACGTTATGCGACGTACCCTCCACATGAGGATAGCCCTGACCCATCTCCCCGATCTGTTTTCCAAAAAAAAATCAACCTCATCCATCACGGCCGGAAGGACGCGCAAAATGTCACGCGCGTTTACATACAAGGATACGAGGCGATGCGAGTGCCAGTCGTCTTTGAAGACACCTTGCACTTTCAGCGCCGCATTCACGAAACTCCTCGATGTGCCGCCCTGAAATGTTAGTCGAGAGCAGTCGAATATTTTTTGGTGGACCAGAAATGGACCTGCTCGGACCGAACTCGGCAAGGGGACGAGGTAATGGACCCTTCCACGGGCACACCGATGCGGTACAGAGTAGCGGCCAGACGCGCGTGCAACACTGCTATGTTGGGAAGCAAGGTCTCTGTTCCTAGCAAGGTAACGTCACGCCTGTCGCGATTAGTCCCGCTCTTTAGTATCGGCGCATCGTTTCACCCTACATGATAGTGCTTGACCCCATCCTTGTCCTACTTACCATTATCGTTTCTGTGTGTGTTCGGCCAGTTCTTCTAACCTTTCTTCCTCTTTCAGGTCTTTGGATGGCGGCTGTGTGAATAGTCCGTGCCCAAGCCAGGGTTGACGAAGTTGCCGTTTTGTCCCGCAATTGAGCCCGGCGTTGCACATCTGAAACACGCCTACTCCAACGACAAGCTTGTGAGTCTTTTCGACAACGTCCTTTAGGGCCCTTTACAGACATCATTTATATAATTGAGTATCCAGACATTATGGTTAGAAATAGGATAGATAACGTGAAACAAAGAAGGAAGGCCACATTAAGATCACCTCCGGCCGAGCCCACTCAGCTCCCAACCCGCCATTCGCCGAATGAAGGGGAACATCCCTGCGAGCCACATTCCCCAATCCCTCAGCGTCGTATGCTTTGTACCCATGACCGACAGCGTGCCCTTGGCGAACTTAATCACCTCGAGCGCACGTGCATGTCGCTCAGCTGCGAATTCGTGTAGGATCACGTCTGCTTCGGCGAGGGACATGATCTTGGCAGCTCGCATGTGTCTCGTCAACACTTCTCCCAGAAATAGCGCATCCCGAAGTCCAAGGTTCATGCCCAGCCCACCGGTGGGGGAACGTAGTGCCGCATCTCCTACGAGAAGGATGGCGCCACCCACTGATTCGCCACCTGATGAACCAAGCCGAATAAAGGGTGTGTCGGCGACTGCGGCATGGTTGCGGAAAGGGGTTGCCCAGATAATGTCCTTGATGCGCACCGACTGGGACTTGGGGTTCACCGAAGGATCGGACGATAGGCTATACGGCCCGAAACGATCAATTAAGTTTTGCAAATATTCCTTTGAGAGCGAGTGCGGAACCTCTCCGTCGTCCAAGGGCACCGTGGTTGCAACGCGGTACAGATAACCGGTAAGAGATGGGTGACCGTTGGCGATAAGGTATTTGTTATAGGTGGAAGGGAGTGGCGCGCAAAAGAAGAGGCTCTTGGAGGTTAGCGTGGTTTCGAAGTGAATGTCTCGGACCGGCTCATCAAACACGACGTCTGCAACGACCGTATTTGTGAGATTGGTCACTTTTTCTATTTTTTCGCCGGTCGGATCTTTGAAAGCGATACCGGCGGCGGTACGAACCTGCAGCATGCAGATGTAAGTCGTTTGTTGGAACGATGTCAATCGGAACCAACCGCTGAGCATGCGCCATCTGCACCGACGACATATTTTGCCGTAATCACTCTACCATCTTCAAACAAGACGTCTGTCAGTTGGGTATTTTTCGTGTTGCGCTTCATCTCGACCACCTCTAGAGGTTGATGAATGGGCACCCCGAGGTTAGCCAGCTTTTCCCGGAAGACATGTTCGGTTAAGCATTGAGGAATGTTGAGAACATAGGGGTGCCGTGTATGTTGTTTGAGATGGCCCAAGTCGGGACGCATTAGAGAGCTTGAGCGTGTCCCTGTGTGGACCCCCGTGGTCTTTATTCCTTGTGACATGATATCATCTCCACACCCGATCGCATCCAAGGCCTGCAAGGGGTTGAGAAAATGAGGGGAAGGTCACGCGTACGCTCACCTCGAGAGTGGCGGCGTGAACGGCGAGAGCCCTGGAGGTGATATCGCGCTGCGACATCGCGTCCACGATGACAAAATCGCGAAAGCCATGGTGGAGGAGGGATAAGGCGGTCGCGGGGCCGGTTAAACCTGCTCCTACGATGAGAACGGTAGTACTCGCGGGAAGGGCTGCCATTGATACCGTGCAATGTCCAACGGGAAGATGTTTTATATATTACTTTCGGATGCCGGGCATCATATCCACAAAATTCGTGCGATTGCGCCGTGCCAGCAATGGACGTGTGTCATCGAAACTGCTAAAGTGAAGGCGTGAGGTAAGAAGGCTTAGCTTACCTAAACGAGTCGAGGCACGAGGTACGACACGGGAAAAAGGGTATAGTAGGGAAGACAGGTCACGTGAATCACAGTACTTCGGCTGCTTCGCCACGGACGACCATGGCACGACGAGCGAGCAGGCAGACACGCCAGGAGTCTTCCCTGCAGGCGCGCATAACAACCGAGGGCATGGGCATCACCGTCACGTCGTCCCTGGCCATCACAAGCGCCCGCCAAGCGTAACGCGAGGGCTTCTTTCGAGGCCAGTTGAGACACAGATCGGCGGTGACAGGCACAAGGAACGTGCACACCCCCATTCGTCTGATGGCAAGTACCCCAGCCCACAGACAGTGATATTGAGCTCACGGTAGAAACATAGTTTGGTTTCCCGCGACGGGAAATATTGTCCGTGATCAAACCTTCAACCGTTCAACGTTCAACCCTGTCGTCCGGAAACTTAGCGCTCGCTACATGATAGTCGTCAGGTCCTCGCCCGCCTACTTCATTTCCGTTCTCCCTGCCACGGAATAGACCTCCCGAGGACATATTCCTCGTCTTGCAGCGCTCCGAGGACCGATCCATGTTGGTTGGCTGTCCATGCAGTTGTCTCGATGGTCGACGTCTTCTGAGTGAATGGGACATTTGCATCACGCTTCTCTTCTGCATCCTCTGGTCCCACAAGCTCCAAAGCGCCAGATGAGTCGTGTTGCTTCTTGAAATAATCCGTCCTCGGCATCCATAATGTAATGATGTTTATGCAAGCAGAGTGGGAGACGGAACCCGTGGCACTACGGGGAGTTCCGATCTGCCCCAACTGCATAAGGGTCCTGCTCCTGCACAAGGGCTGATACTAGCACGGGGCAGGTGAAAGATATCATCGCCTACTGTGTCCGTACTCGGGGAATGTTATGGTAAGTCAAAACAGAGTATGTCCATCTCGGATAATCAGGTCCTGGGCGTCTGTGGCGCCCGAGTCTCTTTATCCTGACTTTCTGAAAATATGCATCATGTCTTAACAGGGACCCCAATGGATGGGAATAGCAGAAAATTCTAACGTACGCTCATCCATCACATTACCTCCCTATTCCCGCATATAGCAAACTTACGGGAGCGACTTGGCTTTTCATGTGCCTCCAACAGCCTTTTAGTATGGCACTTTTGCTTCCTCTGTCCCGCCAGGGATATCAATGTATTGCATCTGATCTGTGCAGAAAAGTTTTCACCACACTATCTCAACATGGAGGTGCGGGCCCCAGATATCCCGTAGTTGTCGCGCTGGGATCTGTCCTCCTGATTTCTTATTTTTAACCGTATCACTGTGGCTCAAGTGGCTTGGTAATCACAGCCATGCGGACAGGTCTTCATGAAGCAATATGTGAGCACGAGGGTGGGTTTCTTGGGCGAGGAAGTTCCGCTGAAGCTAAACAGTATGATGGGTACTGGTGAAGGTCCGTCCGATCAAAGCAGGTAAGGTCCCTTTGGCATCACCTGTTTTACGGCCGTAGGCTTGTTTTCGTGCTCTTCGGCCATCGCACGACGAGGCGTCGATTAAATCACCATTTCGTGCATATTCATGGGCGCCGATCGCCGTTTGCTCATGGGCGGGTCCATAGCGGCGTTCAATAATCGACACATCAGGACACCTGTGCACGGATGTATGTATTTGCAGCAGAACGGCTAGCAATAACTATCATCCTAAGACGTAACGATCAATCTGCCACCAAGAACGAACGACGTTGTCGAGGCGTACGAGCAAGGGGGCAAAACGCTCCCCACGTATCATCGGACACACATGACATCCGGCACCTACCAAGTTCCACACGAGCCATGCAGGTGTTTCAACCAGCATGGGTCGTATACTGTCGATAGAGGTCGTCGACGAATTGCTTGTTCGTCTGTCATCACAAATCCACATTAAGCGCGCAGAGTCATGGGAAGAAGAGGATAGGTGACGTACGTATATCAAGGACAAGATCTCTGTGACAAAGTCCTTCCTTGATAAATTTCCCAGGCGATTAGCGTCATCCTGCGACGCAAGCGAGGACAAGAGCGCCGACTGTGCACCATTAATATCGATCTTGGGTGCATCAGCAGAAGCATTCGAATGGAATGGTTTCGAAACGGCATTGTTTGTGCACTCTGGCTGCGCGACACGTTTCACTCTCCCATTGGGCATGTTGGGTATGCCTGTTGGGGGACCAGGAGGGGGTGAGACCACGCGCATGGGGGCAGGAACATCCCAGCTCTTCTCAATTTCTTCCCGTTCCTTTTGCTGGTCCCTTTTCGAGCGCTTCGATTTCTTCCCTTTGGCCGCATGTTTCTCAAACGCGTCCGGATCGCTCAAGGCACTCGTGTCAGCAAAGTCGAGCTCGATCACGTCCGAGTCGGTTTCGACGAGAGGAGGGCGTGGGTATGGCCATAGCTCCGAGTCGGTCTCGAATGGGATGAGCGGTCGGGGTTTCGGAGTGTTCTTGCAGGTGGATGATGTAGAAGTGGGGTTAACGCGGGATTGGGCGTAGATCGTGGATATGGATTCCGAATGGGTAGGAACGGCGATCACTGATTTGGGATCCGAAGCGACGGTATCGACGTGCGCGCTTTGTTGCTCCATGCGTGCAGCTGTCAAGAGGTCGCTCACTTGGCTAATGTTTGAACCAAAGCCACGTAATGCCGGGCGAGGGGTAACATCTCCGAGGATACGCGCCCCGGGTTTCCCTTCGTTGTCACTTTCGCGTGTCGTAGGCAGAGAAAGCTGCGGAACAGGTGCTGTGAAAGATCCAGGTTCTGAAGCACCATCATCGCTGGCCTCGTTGTCGCCTTCGTACCGCGCAGATGACGCGCGGGATGGTGGAAGGCCCAGAAGGGTAGATATGACTTCTTGATTGAGAACTTGTGGGAGGGCAGTGGAGGTCGGCTTTGGGGAGAGAATGTGGGGGTCCTGTGACAAGGCAGTGGGGGGAGAGGGTTGAGGGGGGTTGAAGTGGGATGGAATGGAATTGGTGCGTGATGTGGATTGGGACGCAATGTGTTGAAGGGGGATGGTAGAGCTGCTAGAACGGGATGCAACATGCGGTGGAGGTGGGGTTGCAGATGCAAAGATGGTGTCTAGAAGCGCAAGGCCGCGTGTAGGCGCGGATAAAGCCGAAGACGAGGGTGGAGGGACGGACATGGTCCGAGGAGGACCAGAGATACTAGCCAATAGGCTAGCGGCGGTCTCTGATCCACGAGTGTCACTTGAGAACTGGGCTTGGGATGGCGTTGCGAGTTTGGCGAAAAGTCTGTCAAGTCCTGACGGACCATTAGAGGTAGATGGGGCTGGACGCTGGTCCTCTTCCCCTGACTCTGAGATACTATGTATACTGCTGGTATTTGATGTACTTGACGCAGAGCGGCCATGGTACCCACGGTCTGCGCCGAATTAAGCGACAAAGAGTTGTCTTGAAGAGGCGCTTACCGCTGGCCCTAGAGTTGGATCGGAAGCTTGGAGGAGGGGGTCGGTCGGGGCCATACCTGAACTCATCGGGGTATGGGAGATTCTTCTTGATGTAATCATGCAAACTACCAACACCGAAGGTGAGGGAGAGTCGCGAGCTAGTGCAAGGAGCGCGCACCGCATCACGACGTCGGTCATTGGTTCTCTTGCATCTGTAGCAAAGCACCACAAGCCGACAGTCTGGGTGCGTCCCTTGTCAGCGTCATGCAGCTTTTCGGGGTCAGCGATAGCGAATTCAGGAGCAAATTTTGTGGAGGGACCGTCTCGGGCAGATAAAGGGAGCTTTGAACGAGCCTCTGCTAATCGGCGGGAGGTAAAATCGGGGTAGTGGCGCATCATGAGATAGTTGCCATGTACCCCAACGCTGTCTTCTGGATATAGTCGTTGGATGTAGTCTTCCATTCCGACACGGTTCATAATATAGAGACCATACGGTGGATATGAGTCGCTGATAGAGGGTGAGGACAGGAAAGAAGGGAACTCGGGGGATGTTACCACTCGTAGAGAAACATGCTTCCTTCGTAGCCCTGTTTCTCCCACTTGTCACCGTTATGATGATACACACAGACATGGCTGAATTGGTCAAATATGGATACAATCGATGCATCTCTTCTGCGGATGACATTCATGTTGGACACATATCTCGAGGCTGAGGACATTCCGAGGGAAGGCGGGGGAGACGAGGCCGATACTGGGCGTTGAGATGGCGCATTTCGAAGGGCAAGGGACGAGTTTGAGCGAGATCGGCGGGGAGGTGCCATGCTGGTTGAAAGACACAGAAATGGACCCCTCCTGTGGGGGTGTTGCCTTTCTTTGCGTGCACTCACGTGACCAAACGCGAGCGCGCTTATTTGGCTTTGTTTTGTGTAGCTAGTTGAAAATGGTAAGCGAGTGCGCTGTACCATCCTTGTCTTCACCTCCGACACGATGATACCCGTACGTCCTCGTCCCTCTGTGAGATAGCCACTTATTGTCCTCTAGACACGCCGTGTAACACGCGCTGCAGTCTCAGCTCACAATGAGAACGCTACAGCTCGCCCAATCACTCGCTCAAAACCGCCATCCAAGGGACCACCCATGGCCACTTCCCAATCGATCGCTCTCACCCGCGCTACCGCATCCACCGCTGCATCTAGGGCAAAGGCGAACGAGAACGACGTGGACGTGGCAGCCCAAGGCAAACGTAAGCGCGACGCACTCGCCCAGGTCTCAAAGAACGCGAACAAGGCAAAGTCCGCACTTGCCCCCAAGGAAGTCAAGCCTAGAGGCAACGATCCGCCTTCTGCCAAGTCAAAGTTTGATGGCGTCGTTATCAAGTCCAAACCACCTCCGTCCGCTGGCAGTCGTCAGCCCTTGTCCACCGTCGCTGCAACTCGGCGTACTGCCAAGGTCACTGCTCAAGTGCGTCCACTGCCGAATGTAAAAGAGGAACCAGCTCCTGCACCCGTACACATTGATGATGTCATGGTCGTCGACGTTGTACCCCCTGCGTCGCTAACGAATCCGAAAGGTCTCCATCGTCCATCTACGGCGACCGTGTCCCATGTGATCAAGCAAGAGGTTCAGCGAGCAGACCTGTCACAGCGGACTACTTCCTACCTCAACGCCAAGGCTGACACCCGCGAAGAGGGTGACAATCGTGTCTTCAAGAAGCGGCGGACATCATCCGACGGGCCTGACGAAGCAAAGTTGTCCGAAGACCAGCACGAGCATGAGGCTCAGGTGGCCGCCTCACTCGATACGGGTATCGACGGTGAGCTGGAGGCCGATCCGAACGGTGATGAATGGGACGATCTTGATGCTGAAGACGGCGACGACCCTTTGATGGTTAGTGAGTACGTAACGGAGATTTTCAACTACATGAAGAATGTCGAGGTACCTGCTATCCTTGTAGACTGCTCACGCCCGTCTGACCTTCCCTTTGCAGCTCTCTACGCTCCCCAACCCTGATTACATGTCGAGTCAAAAAGAACTTGCTTGGTCAATGCGAGGCATCCTACTCGACTGGCTTGTCCAGGTCCATGCTCGCTTCCGTCTCCTCCCTGAAACGTTCTTCCTGTGTGTTAATATCATTGACCGCTTCCTGTCGGCGCGAGTCGTGTCGCTCGCCAAGCTTCAGCTAGTCGGCATCACGTGTCTCTTTGTCGCTTCCAAAGTAGAAGAAATTGTGGCACCCTCTGTGTCTCACTTCCTTCACTGTGCCGACTCCTCATACACCGAGCCCGAGATTTTGCTTGCAGAGCGTTACGTGTTGAAGACAATTGACTGGAACTTGTCATTCCCGAACCCGATGCATTTCCTCCGTCGTATCAGTAAGGCTGATGATTATGACGTCAAAGCTCGGACGATCGGCAAGTACCTCCTGGAAGTTGGGGCACTCGAATGGCGGTTATTGGCTACTCCTCCGTCCTTGATGGCAGCCGCTTCAATTTGGCTAGCTCGCTTGATTCTTGGTAACTATAAATGGGTGGGTGCATGCCCCCATCCCCATCCAATGTTTGTTTATACCTTTTACAAAGACTCCGAACTTGGCACATTATTCCGCTTATGCCGAAAGTTCCCTACTCCCGACGGCGAACCTGATGCTGAACTATATACTAAAACCCATACGACACGAGTCATTTCACAGGAAGTATGCTGGGAAACGATTCTTGAAGGTAAGCACCTCTGAGGTCACTGTGGAGTCGGCTTATGTTCCACGCAGGTAAGTATTTGGGTACGCGAGTGGGCACTCGAGCGGTGGGAAGAGAGCACGCAAGTGTCCTTGAAGGACGATCTCCCGAAGCTGAGAGCTCTCTGTCAAGCTGATTGTCAACGCCTGGACGCAGTTGCTGGGAATGGCGACATGGATGCTTTTGAGGATTCATAGCTGCGATATCGATATCTCCTCAGCCCACTCCCACTTGCGAAAATCCAGAAAAATTATTCTATCGCATATCCATGGACACCCTATACTCGATTCACCCGCGCGCATCCTAATACCTCATCATCACCAACACGCATCATCTGTTTATTCTGCAACCAAGAGTTTTCACGTCAAAGCCTTTCTTATTAATCACTCGTTATGTCTAATTCCACCCCCATGCGAGCTGCCGGTCATCTGGTGTTGTCGTTTTGTCGTTTTGTCGGCCACTCGGTTCGTCGCCACCCCCCCCTCGGCTTCGCAGCGCAACATTGCTACCGTCTGGAGTTCACTTGCTATGCTGCTATCGATCTTTGCGTACATCGGTGTCGTCGCCATTGATCTCTATCTAGCACTCGCACTGTCCTTTAAGGTTGTCGTTCGTTGTGCTGTTCATACGCTCCTCCGTGGACACAACCTGCGATACTTGACCTGTTCGGCTTGACGCGTGTCCATATGTCTTCATGGTTTCCCCTTTCTTGCATATTACTGCCCTCCATCCACACTTCATTTCCATCCCCGGGTGCTACCTTTGTTGATGGCCACGCGCAACGCCTTGTGACCGTTCCAAGTGGAGCTCACCATGGATTCCCCTTCTTTTTGTGGTTCTTTGAGAGGTGTACCTGTAGAACAGCTGAACCATTATACAAACTGCATCTGTTATGTTCTGAGACGGAATCATTGGCCGACTGTCGCATCTACGGGTTACAGGAAGACAAACCAATGAGTACACTAGCGGTCGGCGCTGCCGACTAAACATCACCTTGCTTGTGGAACACGGACCCGAAAACCAATGAGTACATGGCCAGCAATAGAGAGCATTAGTAAGGCGGTTTCTTTTTGAACTGATTTGGAATTTATTCTCAGTTGTTTCTGCGGCATTCGGATGCGGTCTCGGTCCCGACTGTCAAGTAGACGACGTCGACACCGACACCGGGTGTTACTTTGCTGAAGGCAGCGATCATAACCTATCACGAGATGAACAATCTTGCGGGGACATCTCCATGGTAGGTGCAATGCAGCCAAATGCTATAAACGACGAAGAGGGGTTTCAAACGGAGTGCTGGATAATTAGTTCATTGTAAAGAGTGGGGACGCAGAAACACTTCCGACAGGTATGCACTTGGATTCACTGATCTAATTATAGTAGAACCACCCGTGCAACTTGCCATTTTCGACTTTGTTCGATCCACTGCTTGCTTGACGCTCCAGTGTTTTCCAAAACCACCGTATCAAACCGAGATCGTCAACGAAGCCTGTATGAATTCAGAAAGTATGTATCTCCTTCTGCGAGTGTATAGAGTATTGAGATGGCTGTCTACTAGTTGAGCAGTTGCATTCACGGGCGGAGTCCCTTGCCGCCGAGTTCATGCAAGGAGGGGGGAGAAATTGCATCGACGAGGCGATTGCTCTCGATCAGGAAGCACTGAATCTTTCCCCACATGACAACCCCATACGATACATCTCCTTGACTTTGCTTGCAAGTCACCTCCGGACTCGTTACGTGCAGCTTGGGGAGACGACGGACATCGAGGATGCGATTGTACTCGATCGGCAAGCACTGGCACTTTGCCCGCCAGGGAACCCAGATCGGCCATTCTCGTTGGACAGCATCGCAGTGGATCTCTATTTTCAGTACGAACGGTTCGGCGTGGTAGACAGCCTCAACGAGGCCATTGCCCTTGGCCGAGAAGCGCTCGAATTTCGCCTACTGGGACATCCAGGTCGATTATTGTCATTGAACAGCATTGCAGCGCATCTTTGCATTCGATACAGCCAGCTTGGCGCAATGGATGATCTCAGCGAGGCCATTGCTCTCTGCCAAGAAGCACTCGAATTTTGCCCACTGGGCCATCCGCATCGGTCAAGGTCGTTGAACGGCCTTGCAATGAATCTTAGCACTCGATATAGGCAGCTTGGTGAAGTGGATGACCTCGACAAGGCCATTGCTCTCTGCCAAGAAGCGCTCGAACTTTGCCCACTGGGGCATCCGCATCGGTCAGGGTCACTGGACGACCTGGCAATGAATCTTAGCACTCGATATAGGCAGCTTGGTGAAGTGGATGACCTCGACAAGGCCATTGCTCTCTGCCAAGAAGCGCTCGAACTTTGCCCACCGGGGCATCCGCATCGGTCAAGGTCATTGAACAGTCTTGCAGTGCGTCTTAGCACTCGATACGAGCAGCTCGGTGAAGTGGATGACCTCAACAAGGCCATTGTGCTTAGCCGAGAAGCGCTCGAACTTGGCCCACTGGGGCATCTAGATCGGTTAAGGTCATTGAACAGTCTTGCAATGTATCTTAGCGCTCGATACGAGCAGCTTGGCGCAATGGATGATTTCAGCAAGTCCATTACTCTCTGCCAAGAAGTGCTCGAACTTTGCCCGCTAGGGCATCCAAATCGATCAGGGTCATTAAACGACCTGGCAATGAATCTTAGCACTCGATACAAGCAGCTTGGCGCAATGGATGATCTCAGCAAGGCCATTACTCTCTGCCAAGAAGCGCTCGAACTTTGCCCACTAGGGCATCCAGATCGATCAGGGTCATTGAACAGCCTTGCAAGGTATCTTAGCACTCGATACGAGCAGCTTGGTGAAGTGGATGACCTCGACAAGGCCATTGCTCTCTGCCAAGAAGCGCTCGAACTTCATCAACTGGGGCATCCAGATCGGTCAGCATCATTGAACAGCCTTGCAAGGTATCTTAGCACTCGATATACGCAGCTTGGTGCAGTGGACGACCTCGACAAGGCCATTGCTCTCGGTCGAGAAGCGCTCGAACTTTGCCCACTGGGGCATCCGCATCGGTCAAGGTCACTGAACGACCTGGCAATGAATCTTAGCACTCGATATGAGCAGCTCAGTGAAGTGGGTGACCTCGACAAGGCCATTACTCTCTGCCAAGAAGCGCTCGAACTTTGCCCACTGGGGCATCCAAATCGGTCAAGGCCATTGAACAGCCTTGCAATGCGTCTTAGCACTCGATACGAGCAGCTTGGTGTAGTGAATGACCTCGACAAGGCCATTTCTTTCAGTCGAGAAGCGCTCGAACTTCGCCCACTGGGGCATCCAGATCATTTATGGTCATTGGACATCCTTACAAGCTACCTCCGTACTCGATTCGCAAAATCAGGTCTACCGGCGGACAAGGAGGAGATATTTAACCTCTACGCCGACCTGGCGCACGTGCACCAAGTGACATCTTACAGTAGCTTGTCTGCCGCCGCAAGACGATGGATTCTTGTTGCCGAGCATTTCCAACATCCCACCACACTCTCAGCATATGCAACAACTCTTCGATTCCTTGTGCATCACACCACAACTCTCCCCTCTTTGCCTCAGCATCTTGACGTCGTTAAGTCATTCGCATCATCATTGGCAGTAGATGCATTCTCAGCGTGTCTTCGCAACCACTCTCCTACTTATGCTGTTGAACTTCTTGAACAGGGTCGGGGTGTCTTTTGGAATCAGCTCACTCGCCTTCGCTCTCCACTCGATGAAGTGACTGCATCTGGTCCCACAGGAGAAAAATTGGCGCACGATTTCATGCACCTGACTTCGGACATCCGCAGTGCACTCAGCTCACCTGGTGTAGATCAGCACGACCGTTTGTGCCATCTTAACCTTGAATTACAAGGTGTTGTCGACCGCATTCGCAAGCTACCAGGGCTATCGCGTTTCCTCCTTCCCTTACTCTTCTCTGCTCTCCAACAGGCAGCCTGTGAAGGACCTGTCATCATTGTCAATGCGAGCGAGTATGGCTGTGATGCTCTAGTTGTCTTGATCGACCAGGATCCTGTTCGCATCCCGCTACTAATCACACAGAATGATGTCCGAGAACTGTCATCGAAGCTCAATACATTGACTGTGCATGGATGGACCGTAAACGTCAAAAGAGATCTCGGCATACTCTTGCGGAAACTATGGGATGATGTCGTTTCTCCCATTGCTGATTTCCTTCAGACCATACATCCTCCTCAATCACGCATTTGGTGGTGCCCCACGGCCGAGTTCTCTCCCCTCCCCTTGCACGCCGCCGGTCCATACAGGAAAGGCCAACACAATCTCGCCGATCTCTACATCTCATCTTACACCCCCACTCTCACTGCCCTCATTCATGCTAGAAGATGCAATGTGCTGCATCCTCTAAAGGGAAGACGTTTTGTTGCCATTGGCCAAGCGAAAGCTTCCGGCCAAAGTGAACTCTTTTCTGTCGGCGATGAGCTGGCCAACATTGGTCAGTGCATCCATGGCCTCGCCACATTCATACGCATCGAGAACGAGGAGGCCTGCATTGCCAGGGCCACCGAAGAACTTTGCAAGAGCGACTGGGTCCACTTCGCCTGTCATGGCTGCCCCAACCGCAAACGGCCATTCGAGTCTGCATTCGCTCTCCATGATGGACATTTCACTATTCAGCACATCATCCAGCACGATCTAGAGAACCCCGAGTTTGCTTATCTCTCGGCTTGTCATACGACCGTTGGGGATGAAGAGAGTCCGGATGAGGTGATCCATCTGGCGTCTGCAATGCAGTTTATTGGGTTCCGCTCCGTCATTGGGACGATGTGGGCCGTGGATGATGGTGAGACGGAAAAGGTTACATCGATGTTTTACGATAACATGAAGGACGATTCCGGTCGTCTGGATTATACCCGCGCAGCATTTGCATTAAACCAGACAATGAAAAAAGCGAAGATACCATTTGATCAACGTGTCTTGTATGTACATTTGGGTGCCTAGACTCTTTCTTCCTCTTTTTCTCCGCTGTACTTGTCATTTGTAGTTGCTATCCAATTCGCTATCCAATCTGCTATCCATCCAATAGTTGACGGAGGGAGACAGGCGGGTGACGGGTCCCTTCACCGTTGGGAGGTCTCCCTGCAATCAGTTTCAGACCGCTGGCGCACCTAATTCAAGTCCGAAACATGCTTAGGATAATTGTTCGGCATCCAGTTTTGCAGTGGTTGGACGTACCATCAGAAAGCTACCTGTCAAGAATAGCCCTCCGTCCTCGTATGGAGATTCGTGATACGAGAAACATCGACCGCCCTCTTGGAGCCTGGACCGGGGCCTCGTCAAAATTCTTGCGCTCGTTGAAGGATAGTGTCAGAATCTGAGTATGGGCACTGAATCCACTGATATATCACCACATTAGTTCAGCTCGAGGTAACCTGTGCATGGAGGCTTGGCGGATGAGTTTAACGCGAGTGTCTATTTCACTGAGTGCAGGAAATACAGTGAGAAAAGAGATAGAGCATTGTCCTGCGTAACTGGTTCATGAGCTTCACTAAGTTGAAAGACCATGTTGTGAGGGCTCGACATCTGGTTTCGGGAATCGCTGGATGACACTGTCACACTGGCTCCCCAGGTCAACTTTGTGAGATATAATTTTTGCAGGGAATAGTCATGAGCTACAAACACACATGGATACATCTGTTGTGCATCGAGTTCATCAACGGGTTGCAGATGGCATGAAGCCTCGCGAGGGACTGTGATCTTGTCATTTATCCTCTAGAGTGGGATCGCGTTCGGACAACCAGGGGTCGTACTACAATGACTGTCGTGGAGCTCCCCTTAAACTAGTCCTGCTCACCTTGCGCATGAGCCTGGCGACTAACTCGCAACCCTGCTCACTTGGATGTTGTGCGACCTCGACATCGTTCACACTGGCATGGAAATGTAGATCAGCCATTTAGACAATCACTTGGATACTTCGCCATAGGTGACGTTTGAGGGCATGTCAATATGTCAATAAGATGTGCTCTCCAAGTGGTCCCCTAAGTACCACGGGTGGTCCCAGGTGCTCTATCATTGCGAGCTGTGGTGGCTCTTTTCTGAAGGTGCAGCATCTTGTGCAGGTCGCCCTCCAACTTCAACTTCCTCGCCCTTTCTCTCCGCGCGTTCAAGTGGCTCCAGTCCGCACCTACACCCACCGCTGCTGGGGTCAGACCATCGCTTGTGGGGGTAGCGGCTTTCGGTTTGGCCGGGCCTGCCTGAGGGTCTCTGGGTCTCCACAACCATGCCGTGAACCCGTCCGCACGGATCCTGACCTTTTCGACACGGTCTTGGGCGACCAGGTCAGGGAGGACGACCTTCTTCAAATATCTGTTTTTACGTCACACATGCATTTAGCGAAGAGGGGGGGAACACACCTCATGGATCGTAGTGGTTGGCGCGCATCTGGTGCTGACGAGTTCTCGCGTGCGGGCTTGATGGCGAGCTTGTAAATGTCCCTCGTTGCTAATGGCGTTTCCGAAGACTTGATGATGTCCAACGCTACCCTGCGTGCCTCTTTGATGTAGTGCTTAGGTACCCCTTCAAGGAAAGGAATGAGGAGGTTCGTCATCGTGTTCCTTCAGAGAGCGGGGTACAACCAAATTTGTGCGCAAACATCTTTACCAAATTAGGAAACGGCACAAGTCTAAGTGTACCAGCGATTCCAACTATCAAAAGTACACGCGTCCGAAAACTACAATTGCATTACATCCTCCTTCTCATACCCGGGATTCTTTTGCAGGATAATGAATCCCTCGAGGACATGTGCATATGGGATATATTCTTCCGTCGCCAGCTCTGCTCTCTCTGTCGTACCCAGGCGCACTGGTGTTTGGTGTGTCTGGAAACCAGAGATCGTGCGAGGTTTGCCAGCTTGTCCGACCACATCAACGGCCTCAATGGCGCCATGAGTACCATTCAAAAGCAACTGGGGGACAACATTTGACTCACCTGGCCTACGCGAACCGTCACAGGGAGGTTTTGAAGGTCTTCATTAAGAGTGATCAAGAATCGCGGGTACATGGCGGTCGCGAGGTAATACAGCATCCAATGATGCTTGTCTAGCACGACTGCGAGTGCACATAAAGTTGAGCTCGGTACTGCCGAAGGTACGAGGTGTGTTCACTCACAGGCTTTGGCATCCGTGAATGCTGTGATCGTCGCTAACAAGCCAGCAACGGCCGGTCGACTCATGATGTTACGGTCGGAGAAGAAGGGGTTAAGTCCTATGGTGCCCTTGCCCATATGCACCAATCCCTGTGCGATGCGCACCGTGAACAAGCAGTCGGGTTCCTTGTAATAGTACCCAGCGAGTTGTCGGAGCATTTGAGCGAGACGGGCGTTGTTAGTCCCCGCGCCTACCAGACCCATTGCAAAGATGGCATTAAGCGCAACGTGTAGGTCATTATCGTGACTGTATTTGGAGAGCGTGTCAAGCACGGGTAACTGGGGGTTTGATGCACTGATCAGTCCCAGGGCGAGAGGAACAGATTTGCGGATGATAGGATCGCCATAGTGCATCTACCGTCACTTGTAAGCATGTCATACGCAGGTAGGTTACACGAACTTACCAAATGGTTGAACTGTCGCATTGACATTTCCGAACCAATATCTTCGCCCATAGCAATGATGGAGATGCCAAGTACAGCGAATGCCAAGAAAGTATCGCCGGTTTTTGGTTCATCCACCTTCTTTTCATCCTTCTTTTCATCCTTCTTCTCCTCCTTTGCTGCCTCTTCCCTTTCCTTCACGATCTCCAAGTGTTCGCCGCATAGATGGAGAAGTCTCTGCACTCGTAGAACATTCCCCGTAGCTGCAAACGAGCAGACCTCCACAAGAATCTGAGCTTGTCTTGAGATCGGGTGCTCAATGGCTTTGAGGGTTTCAAGCGTCGCATCTGACGCGTCCTGAAGGCCTAGCCAATTTGGGTCATCGAGACGTCCTCTAAAGGGCAACAAAGAACGTGTTTACCGAGGTAAAGGAGGGCCAGTCCTAGGGCCAAGAATCGTCCCCACTTGTCTCCGAGCGCTTTTTCGTCTCTTTCCATCAGGGTTTGGAGAATAGTGCTGGTAATTTCGCCATTTCCACTTCCAACAAATACAAACCCAAGAGAGAGAGCACTCAGCGCAGCAACCTCAGTTGAAGTAGATTCATCCGCGACCGCGGGCAGGAGGAGGGCAAGTAGGTCTTCGCGGTGGGAACCGGCATATGCCAGCCCAAGACCAACGATGGACGCGGTTTTCAAGGGCAGCGACGGATTTGTTGTATAATCCCCGAGAAGGGCAAGCGCAGCATCGGATTCGGTGCGGACACCTGAATTCAAGAGACCTGTCGCGAGAAGGGCGCCCGCCTTGATGTATTCCTCCGAGGAGTACGTGTACTTGTCAACGTGGCTGAGACCGATGTCCGTGTCCCAAAGTAAACCAAGCCCCAGACTGGCTGCGGCACTCATCATACCTGCATTGCGTGAGTAAGTACCGTGATGCGGAGTACGCGACTGACCGTGATCCTTATTCTTGTACACCCAACTATTACCCTCCTCTGCTTCCACCATGAGCTTATCGTTTCCGAACCCAGCATTGACAAATGCGTTGACGAATGTGCCTGCCAGATTCCCGCGAGCGGAATCGACGTTTGCAGACAGGCCCCCCCCTATCGGAAGAGCCGATGTATTCCTACCCAACTTGGACTGGAAGAGAGATGCTTACGTGTGTTCTCCAGATGACTCTTGTATACATCTTCCAGGCTCTTGGGTTCCGCAACACCAACCTCCTTTCCAAATTCTTTGAAGAACCTACTTAGGTGAGTGTTGCTCAGGCACTCTACAATTTCTTCGGGGAGCTCTGTTTCTGCGTCAGCATCTTCGGATGCCGGGGGCTGTAGCCACTCCAGTGGTATTTGGGCACGCGAGAGGAGGAGTGCTAGCTGACGTTTCATTATCCTGGACCTCTCGTTCGGAACATGACAAAAAAGCGTGAAAAGATGACAACTGACGAATTTCCAGAAGCATTAAAGTCTTGTCTGATTAATTCCGCGTCATTTAAACGGATTGCTACACAAAGGGCTTCAGGAAATTTGGAGAACTGAAGGTAGATGCTATGAATAGCTCGTAGGAAGGCGACGTCATCAGAAGGTGGTAACAGGGTAACACATCTAAAGGGTCTTGAGATATTACGAGAACCCAGAGTGGATCATTACTGACCGGTCCATGTACGTGCAAACGCGTCCAAACGTGTTGATGTCAACCAATCCTCCTATTCGACCTACCATTTCGAGTTCCACAAGGAGATCCACAGCGTCAGGCTCAGCATTATGGCTGAGGAAGAATTTGGCGCATTCCAATGCAAGTGCACGTAAATCATCGATAGTCCCAGAGATCTTGACAAGTTCAGGGTCCGCGGTCGCATCAGTATCTGCGCCGGACAAAACCGCTTCTTCGCCTTCTTGTCGGAGGGTGTACTCCTCTCCGAGCTCCGCCGCTAGATGACGAACATATTCGTGTCCCCATGAACCTGGCTCGGGGATCGTCGATGATGGTGGGAGGAGGGAGGCGGAGAGCAACCGATACCGGAGGGTTCCTCTGGGTTGGGTATCTGAATACGTCATAGCAAGTACAGATAAGATGTCCGCAAAGAGGCTCTGCAAAACAATGAGACGCGTAGTATGGATCTGACGTGTGTACTTGCCTTGTCCCCCGACGGGGACCATGTGTCGAAAAGTTTCTGGAGCTCGGGGTAGTGAGGGTGAAGGAACTTGAGAGGTTTAGGAACCGATGTCATGGAAGAGGTCGACGTTCTTATGAGTACACGCAGAGTCTCAAGAGCAGGTCTATATAGTTCAGTGTTGGGTTCCTGATCGAGGCATATGTGCGAGTACGGCGACGGAAGTGTGACCACATACCTTTAATCTTTCGACTAACATCTCAAGTTCAGACTTGAGTTGAGAATCCTCTTCCGACTGCGATATGAATCATCAGTGCGTGGCACGTCGATCACGGTCGCCTGACGTACCAACTCCTCTTCCTCTTCTTTCTTGTCACCATTGGCCTTGGACGTACCGGCCTTCTTCTCTGTGGCTTTCTTATCTTCCTCTTCCTTCTTATTTCTCGGGTCTTTTGAAGGAACCTTTATCTCTGCAGTGGGGCGCTGGGCCATGTTGGACGTCACAGAAGAATGATGAGGATTGCGCGCGAAATAGATGAGGACGCGCGTCGCATGTATTGGCCAAAAGCGGCTGTTTGGCAAAGCCTTCCGTTCCAAACAACCGCCTGGGATCCTTTTATTGAAAAGTCTCGATCGCATTGACAAAAATGACCGTATGTTTGTTTTTCATTGATGGATGCATTTTAATCTGAATGGTTCGATAGAGAAGAGGTAGACGTGGTCGAGGAAAGTTCAATCGCAATGCTCCCCGACCTACCGAGGTTGATGACGATCGGGGCATGCTCGAACGAGAGGACATGCACAATGCACGCTTCGAGAAATACTACAAGGCACAAAAAATAATAGCGGACGATGAGTGGGGAACTTTCATGGACTCGTTTCGGCGTCCACTTCCTACCACATTCCGGATAGCCGGCAGTAGGCAGTACGGCTTATCACCATACACAGACGGAGGCACCGTGCTCACTGTGACTGAAGGATAGCTCAAACGCTTGGAAACACAATCAAGAATACCTATGCCCCCCTACTGCACAATGTCACGTTCGAAGGCGAGGTTGTCCCTCCTCCCGCTCAAATCTCATGGTAAGCTTCAGTCGATATGTCCTTGACTTGCGCGGACGGGATACACAGGTATCCGGATGGACTCGCATGGCAGTTCAATGTATCCAAAACGGTGTTGAGGAAATCACCCGAGTTCAAGAAGTTCCACTCCTTTCTGGTGCATGAAACCGAAGTGGTTGGTTTCCCTATTGATTGGCCCGAAAAACTCCTCATACATCTTGAAGGGTAACATATCTCGGCAAGAAGCCGTGAGCATGTTGCCACCGCTCCTCCTCGACGTCCAGCCTCATCATAAGGTTAGTACAGGGCCAGCTCGCACCATGAGCCTTCCAACCCCCTCACTGCATGCAGGTCATCGATTTATGTGCAGCACCGGGATCAAAGGTAGCTAATCGACCCATCGATCGCTTTGTATATTCAATTTCAATACAAGACAGCTCAGCTACTCGAAGCATTACATGCAGACGACACTGCCACTGCAACATCAACACCCCCCGGCCTCCTCATCGCCAACGACAGCGACTCCAGGCGTTCGCATCTTCTCATCCACCAATCCGCGCGTCTCCCAAGCCCCTGTTTCATGGTCACGAACTTAGACGCATCAATTTATCCTGTCCTCCGATCGACAGTCGAAAAGCGTCGTTCGGCTAAAAAAGCCCCGAGTCAACTCCTGTTTGATCGTATCCTCTGCGACATACCGTGTAGCGGGGATGGAACGCTGCGAAAAAATATCGGGATCTGGAAGCGCTGGCAACCCCTGGATGGCAACGGTTTGCATGGGTTCGTTTCGCATTCTTCTGAGCGTGTTTCGCCCCTGACCACACTCACCAAGACTGCAAGTTCGCATACTTGAACGCGCCATGCACATGCTCGAGCCAGACGGCCGCATCGTTTATTCCACGTGCTCCCTGAACCCCATCGAAAACGAAGCTGTTATAGCCGCCGCGCTCAACTCTCATCCAGGTGTGGATAACCGGGATAAATATGAATTTTTCATGACTGTTCCTCAACAGACTTTGAATTGGTAGATGTGTCATCTCAATTACCCGAGTTGATTCGTCGTCCTGGGATCACGCACTGGTCACCAACAGTCGATCGATCGATCGACACATCATATCCCTCCTGGGCAGCCTACATAGAAACCATCCCCGAAGACAAACGTGCCGAGTCGAAAATGCTCGAGACTCACTGGCCGCCAAGCAACGCTGGTACACTGGACCTTGAGCGCTGGTGTGTAGATCGTGAACTCACTGACCGCGGGTATGTTGACCGTGACGGTACCTAGCGTACGCATCTACCCGCATCTTCAAGACACGGGCGGATTTTTTGTCGCAGTTTTGGAGCGCAAGGAGGGTCATAAGCCGTCGAAGAGTAAACAGTTAGCAGGGTGAGACCTGTTCAATCTGCCCCTCTTGGATGTACTTAGGGATGACAAGGAAACGCACGGCCGAGGAGACCGAGACTGCCGTTCCAGAGAGCAAAAAGCTTAAGCTGGAGACTGACATTCCTTCAAACGAGTCCGAGGAGGTGCCGAGTGCGAGTATGTCATCCGTTGGGCCTGCTACCACTGTCGAAGACAGCGCCATAGTTGTCGAGGGCGAATCAACCACTGAACGTCCGCGCACAGCGATCCACACGAGCAAACCAAAGGTCGCCGATCCCTCTTTCAAAGAAATGCCCTACACTTTCTTACCGCCCGACGATCCCACACTCGTGACTTGCATGTAAACACCTCTCCCTGACTATCCGATTTTTTCGTAAAGAGAACACGCTGACAAACTATACCGACAGGAAACAACTCCACCTCTCTTCCGACTTCCCCTCTACCAACGTTCTCGTACGCAATCCGGAAGGCGACGCCGTCCGCTCCCTCTACCTCACCAATGACCTCGTCAGATCTGTCCTTGCCCACAATGATTACACCCGCATACGTCTGATGACGAGTGGCACCAAGGTCATTACGAAGCAAGAAGCTGGCCGGGGCATGGACGCCCACTTTCGTATCCTTGGCGAAGGGCTCCCAGTCGTGTTGCCGTACATCGACCCCACGACGATCATGACCGCAGACTTCGCGACACTGAAGGTGCTATTGCAGACTTATTACCCGCTGTGCGCGTCTTTTCAGGAACCCTTCAAGTCGGCGATCGAGGCACGAGGTGAGTAGTATAAGGTACCGAGTGTGATGACGACCTTTGAGCCTTTGCCTATTCTCTCTATCAGGGTCTGGAAGTCACGTCGTGCGATTTCCTGCACTACAGTCTGTCAATACGACGTAGGCGACCGACTGTGTTGTCTCTTGATGGAGCTGACGTGTTTTCCGACAGCCTCTCACATGATCTCGTCTTGCCACTCTGGAAATCAAACGTCTCTGTCACCCTCATGATCGACAAAAAAGCAAAGAGGTTCGTGTTTTACTGGAATTCCCTGTCTGCACCACTCACCTCGCTGTCACATGATAGTGCACTCAGTCTACGCCTCTTCGAGGAGGACGTGACAATCGCTGCCCGTGAAGCTAGCAAGAAAAGGCTCACGGCCTCCTCAGCTACACCAGCAGAAAATCACTCGAATGAACTTGAGCCAGGAATTGAACATGATGACGACGAGGATGACGAAGGGGTAGACGACGACATGGATGCAGAGGAACAAGAGCGTTAGTATATGTATGCGAATAATGTATGCACCAGATTGTAGAATGTGTGTGTAGTGAGAGTCCGAGAGCTAAATGTAAGTGGTGAGAGTTCATAATGAAGATATCAGCGACTGTATCCAGGCGTTACCCTCGATACGTGGTTGGAACGCCTCTACACAGCGACGTAGCTCTTCAAGTTGTGTGTCCACAGAAACGTCGTCTTCCATGACGACGTCTTCTCCATCCGTGCCCGGAGCCGACTCTGCCCACTTGCGGAGGAGATCTTCGACAATCTGAATGCCTTCCATCGTCACCTCGTCCGAGTGCTGGGGCTCGGGATGTTGGCCCACCGCAAAGTCCTCGAGTTCGTCCGCTTTGCGTTTTGCCAGCTACAATGCACATGTAGCAACACACTCCACAGACGGGGGCAAGAACTCACCTTGACAACGTTTTCAGGGAAATTTGCGAGCTGGGCAACGTGGATACCGAAGCTCTGATCCGAGACGCCTGACATCCCAAGTTAGCACACACGCAGGTCACGGCGGGCATGACAATAGCGTACCGGGCTCGACCTTGTACAAGAGTGTGATATCCCGTTCCTGCGATCCCTCTTCTTGTCCAACGTGTGCGACAACATGCAAATTCTTTACATGTGGAATTTCTTGGTCAAGTGCTGTGAGCTCATGGAAGTGCGTTGCAAAGAGACAGAAAGCCCGAATTTTTGAAGCAATGTGTCTAAGAGTGGGGATGAGTATGTTACAAAGAACCAAAACAGAAGGATCATACTCCGAGATTGCCCACGCAAGCCCGAAACCATCATAAGTTGAAGTCCCTTTGATGGATTGTTAGCGCTGAGGAACATCCACCAGACGCGTAACACTCACCTCTGCCGAGTTCATCGATGATGATCAACGAATCCTTCGACGCAGACTGCAACCAGTCAACGCCAGTGAGGCGAGCGGAAAGAAAAAACCCACCCTAAGAATCGACGCGGTTTCAAGCATCTCAGCCATAAACGTTGACACGCCTTTGAGCTGTGAGTCACCTGCGCCCACACGACACAGGATAGAATCAAATATCGGGAGCGTGGCCGATGAACAAGGAACGAAGCATCCGGTCTGGGCCATAAGAGCTATCACGCCGACCTACAGAACCACTTAGTTTACCTGGACTCAGTGTCTCGAAGAGATTGTTGTCACCTGACGGATGTATGTGCTCTTTCCACCCATATTGGGTCCCGCTACAACGGCGATCACGACAGTGAGTAGCACTCATAAACCAAGGGCCGTAGGACACACTAATGATCTGGAACTCCCCCTCTCCTTTGACCATTTCAACGTCATTTGGAATGAAGCTAATTTCGTCCTGAACCTCTAAACAAGGATGTCGTGCATGCTCCAATACGAGGCTGCTTTCGCCTTGATATGGCGGATCGCATCAGATGTCAGACAAAGGAACGATGAATACCGTACCCTTTTCAAAGACATTAGGCTTGACATATGGTTCCGGAGCATTTACCGAGACATGTGCAAAGCTATAAGCATAGAATGTCAGGAAGATGTACGAGGAATACCAAAAAACAAACCTAATAATAACGTCGAGGTGTGCGAGAACATGATCCAATTTCTCCAGAACAGGGGTATATGTCGCTAGCTGACCTGTTAGTCGCGACTCTGTTTGCAACGCTAGACACTCACAGGCAATGTTCACAACTTCCTTTACAAGCCCTGATTGAGTACGTTGATACTCGTCGTTCGTGTCCTGATACTCTGTTGCGTGATTCTTCAACGTCTTGGTCGTAAAGTAAACACCGGATTTGACCGTCCCGAGCTCGATATACTTCTTGTTGTTTGCAATAGCTCTTGCGTCCTAGCAAGAGATTACAGTTTCCAGGATAACAGATGAGCAGCGTAGAACATACATACATTTTTGGTCAACCTGAAGCAATATCCATATGTCGCAGAGTTCTCTAGGTGTAACTTTTTGTCAAGTTCAAGCCCGAGATCCTTACTGACGGCGCGGTGCTCAGCATCCAGTCCGTCTCTTGTCTAGCGAACATTGCACGAGACCCGTCAATTTTTTTCTGTCTAAACATGGGCATCATGTTGGACCCACCTCCATGAGCTTAGCTGCTAGCCTTTGCAAGCCTTCATCGTACTCTGGTTTGATAGTATACGTATGTGTGTCGAGCGAAGCAAGGTCGAGTGTGCTTTCCACCATATCAGAGTATTTGACGAGATTATCAGAGAGATTCTATAAGAGTGACTGAAATTTAGAATACCGCATGTAGGCATCCGACCGCAGTGAGGGTAAGAAAAAAAGAGACATACCCTAAAGGGCCCCAGGTATACCTCTTCCACAAGTTTCCCGTGTGCCCCGTGCTCGTACTGGATGCCCTCAAGAATTTCGAGGAGACCTGGCATCTGTCCGAGGTTATTGTTCGGCATTGAAGAATGGAAATGTCATGCGAGTATCACCTTCAATACCACCTGATAGACGCGAACCACGTCTTCGAGGGAAGCAACACCTTTCTTGAACCGTTTACTTAGCCGATGAAGATCGGGCATGAATTTAAGATAGTCATCCTACATCAGCTCAGGGTGATAAGACTACAAGTGCGGGACAGGATACAATTCGTGTTCATTACCTGAAGCGCACATCTTGTCGCAGAATCATCTATAAAAGTTTCTACCAGATTTTGTCGCTTTCCTGTGGGAATTTTCGTGACTTGGGATGGAAAGCAATACTCAAAGTACGTTCCAACTCACGTATTTCATGCAAGTTGACGAGAGGTTGCTTCAACCAAGTTGCGAGGAGTCTGGTACCTTGTGCAGTCTTGCATTTATTCAAGAGACCGAATAGCGTAGACGACTTGTTAAGACTACCCTGGGTGTGTGTCAGCCCACAGAAGCAATACGCCACAGTGTGTTGAAACTAACCCCTCCTTCGGAGTTGACCAACGCCAATGCCCTCACAGAACTAGCGTCCAAACGCATATATTGAGCGAGATCGTGTGTTTTGAGTTTGTATGCGCCATGATTTGCAGGATCTGAAAGGAGAGATAGATAGATGACGAGCGCAGCTAGAGCACCCGGCGCAGGAACGGCTGTTTGCACATGTAAATGTCAAGATGAGGTACTGCAGAATAGGGGGATGACGCACGGCTGGTGCTTGATGCATCCTCCGCCTCTTCGGACGCGGTCAGCTTTTTGATGTCTTCTAAGATATTTTTGGAAGTAAACTCGTCTGGATATGCACGAGTCAGAAGCAGGGGAGATGGGAGACAAGGACGTACTGGCTTTTCGTTCCGTAACGACGATACCACATCGCTCAAGGACCACTTTGAGCTTACCGAGGTCGAAATCGCGGTCAGTAGTCCCCGAAAAAGTGCCTGTAGGTATGATGGCTTCCTTGACAGACAGTTGAATAACGAGAGACTGTGCGACGAGTCAGACCAAATCACGATGAGTAGATGCGCACCCACTTCAGTGTTCGAGAAAAGGTCACTGTCTACGAAGTCGGCGACGCCAATTTCGCGAACGCTCGTATCGGCGTACGCGATACTGACGTACTTTGTCTTCGCCTTTTCTCCGCTGACAGCAGCGGCAATCTTGATGGCAACGACAATAGGTGCAGAAAGAACATCCGAGTTTGCGAAGAGCAAGTCCTCGACTGCTTGGAGGTTTCCTGGAGATGCCTGGAGAGCGTGTCAGCGAGTTCGCGAAAGATGTCGCGTCGCTTACTTCTTTCTGCAGTACGAATTTCGAGGCCTTGCGCCCCTGACCTGGTGCTGGGGCCCAGATCTCGACTCTGAGTTGCTTGATAGTCAATGCCTCGCGTAAGAACGTGTGTCCGAGAGTGTAGTTGAGAGTGACACTTGGGAGTCCGGCGGTCCTCCCCCCCGCACCGAGATACTTGAGCACGGTGTTGGTATGGAAGACATGTGCCGCGACGTAGAGCGCGTCTGGACCGTGTGCGGAGTAAAAATCGCCACGGTCAAAGAGACGAACGACGCCGTCATCGGGAGGGGTTTTCTTTGGGAGCGAGGAAAAGAAGGACACGAAGCCGGGCGCGAAGTCGTGCTCGCCCTCTTTCTCCTTCCCGTACATGACCATAGAAAGTCAGAAAGTCCCGTTCCATATGTGATCCGGCTAACACTTTATTAGGCAAGTGGCGGTGTGACCAGCGTGACTGCTGTGATGTCTGCTCCTCAGTCAGACGCGTTGCGCGCACAAATCTTTCAGCGACTCCATCCACATGCCTACCTCGAGCGATTTCTCGAGGAGGGCGCCAGACCCGATGGACGTGAACCACGCGAGTGGCGAGATGTGTTCGTCAATGTCGGTGTGTTCATTCCCCGTGTTGTCTTCACCTCCCTGGCGTCTTTGCTATGAGGTATTCGACGGACAGATCACCCTCTTATCGATACACGACGGTTCTGGACGCGTCGTCTGCCACATGACGTATCGCATTTCGCGACTGACCCTCGGTCATCCTCGTAGGATCCATATCCACAGCCGACGGCTCGGCCCTCGTACGCATGGGCAAGACCATCGTCGTATGTGGCGTCAAGGCCGAGATCGCAGAACCAGAATTGGATGCGCCTGATCTCGGGTTCATAGGTAAGTTTTTCGACGACGCGCGCTGTATTTTGCTCCATCAAATCCGACGATTGACACCGGATGGATCCGATCATAGTTCCCAACGTGGACCTCTCGGCGATTTGCTCACCCAAGTTCAAGCCTGGTCCGCCGTCAGAAGAGGCGCAAGTACTCTCCGAGAGACTGAACGATGTGCTCATCAGGTCTGTCCCAGGTTCTTCCTCTGTCAGTTGGTCACCCCATGCAATGAGTTGCATCTAGATCGGATACATTGCCACCCAGCGCACTCTGTATATCGTCTGGCCGAGCAGTATGGTGTCTCTATATCGATGCGACATGCCTCAACTATGACGGCAACGCATTCGACGCCGCACTCATAGCGATCATGGCAGCGTTGGGGAACAGTGTGTATTACTCCTCGCAAACCCAACTGCGTCTGGCTAACGTCATGCCGGCGATGGCGCTAGCAACGTTACCTCAAGCGACCTTCGACCCAGATACGTCTACGACTACATGCAGTCATACCATCCGCGTCCCTTTACCTCTAAATGAGCGTTGCAGGGTAGTTGGCCTCAGCTTTGGTCATGTTGGTGGAAGGTTTGCTTGTTGTTTCCTGCCTACGACATTCACCACTCACATAGACCTTTTCGCAGTACACCCACGCTTCTCGCTGATCCCACTTCCTTTGAAGAGCCACTGCTCACGTCTGCGATTAGCGTCGTTATCAACGTTGAGGGGGATGTAGTCAGCGTTGAACGGGGGGTAATGGGCGAGAATGATGGTGGTGAAGGAGCAATATCAACTTCCTACGGTGCCGGATCGCTGGAAGAGTGCATGGCTATAGCCAAGGCACGAGCAGTCGTATTGCACAAGCTCTTTGAATAAAATGATTATATTCCTAACCGAGGGACGCCCACTTGAAATGCGATAATGCACCACCAAAGGACCATGCTATTTCCGCCCTCCGCGCACCGCAACGGCCAGATGGCAGTTCCACCGGTGATTTCTTCCACTGGCACGGCGACACCTCAACTGATGATCTGACGGTCGGCATCTAGTATGCTGTTCCATCATCTCACGGACTGCTTCCTCGTCAGTAGTATATACAGGCCACTTCGATGGACCTCGAGATGGCTCGCATTCGAAACGCGTTATGCTGATTCAAACCCTCTGTCGCAATGCGCAAGCCCTTTCTATTTTGGCCAGCTGTGCGGTCGCTGCGACGGTGGTGACGGTACAGGGAACTGCGAGCCATAGTATCCCTCCGCTTCTCTGTAAGCCATGTCACTTCTCCTTCTGATGTTACTGATGACTCCACACAGACGGACAGATGTTTGAGGTGCAACTGTTCTTGCTTGACCGTCTCTTCGTCTGACACGCTAGCTTGCCTCTCACAGGACATTAATGTGAGTGAATACTTGGTTCATGCGCAGGAGGTAGACTACTAACTGCAGGACAGCATGTAAGGTCTTTATGTATGCGCTCGAGAGATTCGCTGATTGTTGCGTAGAGTGGTGATGGTGGTATTTACGCAGAATGTTGGTTTAAAATCAGAACCGTGGATAATGACTAACCACTCTTCATTCAGTACTCCAGAACCGAGCATTCCAGCAAGTTACACCAGGTATGTAACAACCAACCATACCTCTCCCGCCACACCCAACTGCGATACACAGATTCAGATGCCGCACTCTATGCTTGGAGCGCCATCAACGGAGCTGGGATTAGTGTGATTGCCGACCCGTTCCCTGTTTCCTCGGCGCTCCCAAATTCTCTCCAGCTAGTCATCCCGCAAGATGCTTCTGGACATGTTGGTTTCGGGAATGAAGGCTACAATGGTTTGCATCCTGTTCTCTATTGGGACCCTCGTTCACATTGTACCACCAGGAATTCGGGTGAATTCCGAATGGACTTATAACGCCTCTTTTTACTATAAATTCCCTACGGCTTCTTCATTCAATGGGGTGGCCACTGTTTCCTTGACAAGTTTTACAGGTCAAGTGTACGCCCATGCTTCAGTACCAATCAGTGGATCACAGACAGCATGGAAGCAAATTACTGTATCTCTGACACCGACCACGTCTCCCGCATCCGCAGCGAACAACTTTACAGTCACATTTGATGGAGCCGATGCGGCTGGTCAAACGATCGACTTTGCCATGTTTTCCTTGTTTCCCCCTACTTTCAAGGGTCGCGCAAATGGCTTAAGGGATGATGTTGCATCAGTGCGCTATTGTCAGATGCCGTTTAATAAGCTTTCCATTGATGAATCACTAGGCATTGTATGAGATGAATCCCTCGTTCTTCCGTCTTCCTGGTGGAAACAACTTGGTATGACTTGTTGTCATCACCTCTATCACAGCTCTGACACCTTTCATAGGAGGTAAACCCAATGACCATGGAAGAATGAACATTGAATGACCAGTCCCCAGGGACAAAGTCGTGAAACACGGTGGCAATGGAATGCCACCGTTGGTCCGCTTCTCAGCAGACCTGGTTAGCGTCTACCTTCTATTATTGTCCTCTGATTCATCCTGTACGAGTATAGGCCGCATGGGAGACTGGGGCTACATCAATACTGAGTGAGTGACCGGTACTCAATGAACCCCCACTACCCAGGTTGATTGACTTTTCGTCAGTGGTCTTGGTTTGCTTGAGTACATGTACTTGTGTGAGGATATGGAGATGGAGCCAATCATGGCTGTCTGGGCAGGTCGGTCAAACATTATGAGGACTGCCATCTCTGTTCATGATTCATTTTCTGTAGGCTACTCGCTCGATGGCAAGAGTCTTCCCGAGGATGAGCTGGCACCATACATTCAAGCTGCGATTGACCAAATTAACTTTGTGGTTGGTGATGCAGCCACAAACAAACATGGTTCGTCGTATTCTCGTTCTTCTTAGGCGTCGCTCTTATAATTTGCACCTCCAGCCGCCCTTCGCGCCTCTCTGGGCCACCCCCGGCCCTTTAATCTCACTTATGTCGAGATCGGCAACGAAGATTTCTTCGCTTCCGAGTCGTAAGGTTGCTATCCAGCACACCAAGTGATGGTACTCATTGTCACGTTGTTAGATACATCTATCGCTGGAGACAGTTTGCGGGGAACCTGACTGCAACGTTCCCAAACCTTCGTGCGTATTTTACTTGACATGTCTGAACTGGACATGACGAACTGGACTTCTTCAAGGCTTCATCGCTACCACCAAGCCGTTCGACCCCATCTTGGATCCTGTCCCTACACAATACGACAATCATGTCTACTCGACTCCAGGTAGGTTGAGTCTTCCGCATCCGGACGTGGCATTTACTCGCAAACAGGATACTTTGCTGAGAACGCGTTCTACTACGATGGCTATGAGGTGAGGAGAGAGACATCGGCTTGCCTCCTCGATTTCTCACCTGGTGGATATGTAGCGTAACGGCACATACTACTTCCAGGTAGGACACATGCTACAACATGTCGCTGAGACGCTCACTCACTTTCCAGGGTGAATACGCTGCCATTTCTACCGATCTTTCCAACCCCTTCGGCTCCGAAGGACGCCTCTTGTATCCCACTGTTCAAAGTAAGCCGGTGTGCCCTACGTTTTATTTATCTCGTGATGCATTCCTGGTCTAGGTGCTGTGGGAGAGGCTGCATACATGACCGGTTTCGAGAGGAACGCGGACATCGTCTTTGCTGCTTCATATGCGCCACTCCTGGTCAACGTTGCCAACGCACAATGGGCAAGTTTTGTAGCCTTGATCGCTTTTCCTCTGCTATTGCTCACATGCATCCTAGTCGCCCAACCTCGTCGCTTTTGAGTGAGCATGTGCCTGTATCTCAACAACGCCCACAGTTGATCTGATTCGGAACGAACAGCGCTTCAAACGTTTACCGTTCGACCAGCTATTATGTACAGCAGGTATGATCCGTGTACACGTCGTCATGGTCTGTGTTCACACGTTGAGCACAGCTCTTCAGCACCCACCAAGGCACTGAATATCTACCCAGCACGCTCCCTATTGACAAAGGCACTCTAAACTGGAGCGTCACCCGCGATACCCACGTTGATACCCTCTTCATCAAGGCACGTATCACACCAAGTACTGCAGACATCTCGTAAAGACCGTTCAACGTTCATCCCTCAGATCGTCAACTATGACACTGCATCCGCGCCAGTGACCTTTGTGTTGCCGTTCAAAGTGAGCGGTAACGGGTTTGTCACCGTGATAACCGGACCTGCGAACGCGAGCAATACTGCCACGACGCCTGATGCTGTCGTTCCCAAGACGTCCCGCATGGCGTTTGCCCAAACGTTCGACTACACTGCCCCTGCCTACAGTGTCAGCGTCTTGACGGCCTACCTAATATAGGGGTAAACAGATAAAAATGGCTAGACAACGAGCCCGACAAAATCTCTGTTCCATGTGCACTAGTGTGTGGAATAAAAGGAACGGCTACGTTTCACCAGACAGTCGTCGTTGCAACGCAATCTGAATTCTTCCAAAGACATCTTCGACGTGTGCCAAGTACTCGTCCGAGTTTTGGTCTTGCATGTTGCCAGCAGGAACGTCCAGCGTAAACGAGGGTTGATACAAAGGGAACGCACGATGGTCCGGAATCTCTGCATCCAGAGAGAGTGGTCTGCCCGCCTACTAGAATGTGAGATGAGCATTGTGAGGATCCAATTCACCGACCACGACCGACGTCAGGAACGTCCATGCACGTGCAGCATTCGGGGAATTGTAACCGCCTTTGACAGGAAACGTTGGGTGATGCCATCGTTATCACCGAACGTTAAACACGTACCACCTCCGAGAAGGAGTTTCTTTCCCGACCAAGTTTGCACTATTCTGTCGATGCACCATCCGAGCGATCCTAGGCCACCAAGGGACCAGTTCCAAGTTGCCATAGTGTCACCTGCAAGTCCATCCACGCCACATTGGACTATGATAAAGTCTGGCTGGAACGTATCCCTGATCCTCTCCACGACTGGCCACACTCGCGTCAACGTCCGGCAGGAAGCACCCCTTTGCAGTGGAAGGGACAGTGTGAACGGGTCGAACGAGACGTCTTCTGGATTTGGCAATGCAGAAAGGGAAGAAGCGGGAAAGAAACCAGGGGCAGCGTGATGAATCGAGAGTGTCTGGCAGTGCCGCATTCTTCTGTGTCAACATAGCCAAGTGAGGCCAAGATCCGCTTACCAGAACCTGTGGCGCCGCTGTTGGACTGGGATTATGAAACGCATGTGAGACCGCGTCTGAGAAATGGAGATCCAAGTCGAGATACATCACGCGAGACCGCCGTGGGGGTACTGCAGACGGACAAGGCGGAATGCGTTTCAGGGCAAGGATGGCCAGAACACAGTCGGCCACGTAGCAAAACCCGGACGCACGCGACTTTTGTGCATGGTGTCTAGAACGGGTTGACCGGGGGTGCGATGAGGGAGTGAAACGCAGCTGACCTGCCGCCATCCCAGCAAACAGCGACGTCGCAAGTGTCATCCTTGATGGCGTCGACAGCTGTCAATGTTGCTCCCGCAATCAGGGGTATATATTCATGCATCCCCCTGAAGGGTGGGCAATCCTACTCTGCGTGTAGGATACGACTGTGACACCAAGGCAGAACACGCACGTCCTCGAGTCCGAACTCGGCAGCTTGAGACGAGTCTTCGTAGTTGTTGGAAGGGTCCAAGGCATAATCGAGGTAATTACGCGCATGATAGGCCAAGAGCTCTTTGCTGGTTGCCTTGCGGGGACGGAGGAATTTAATGCACTTTTGACCACTGGAAGTGACCAACGACTGTATTCCGAATGCGCTGACCAGTGAGTGCACCAACAGCGAGCGGTTTCTGTTCGATGGCAGTAGAGACGACACCTGCAAGTGCAGTGCAGCAGAGATCAATGTCACCGACCTCATTCCCCTAAGCTGGACTCACCCTGACTAGTTCCTCTGAAACGACGTAGACCACGGCTGGAGGAGTCTCGTCTGGACGCTGCATCTGTGTTCTAGTCGACAATGTGGAACGAGGTACATGGCGAATTGAGAGTTTACGATTTGTATACGCCACCATGCGCCGACTTGCGGCCAAAGCGAGCAAAGTGCCCCACCGTAGTCACACCAGAAAAGCATGGTCAACTCGTAAGGTAGTCTAGTATACAGCACGTCTACAAGAAAGTGGTCATCGCCCTTCCGGTCTTGGCTCTGCAGCGCTGAGCATGAGTATGAAGACGCGAAGAGAAGCGTCAGTCACTTACGGGACCACTGCACACTCAGGATCAGATTGTCATAGCCCTTTCCGTTCAGCTTCTCCATCGCACGCTGTGCAATCGCCCTATCGTCGAAACTGACGAACGCAAAGCCCTTGCCGATACCGGTCTCTCTGTCTCGGCCCACGTAGACTCTTGCTACGCGACCAAATGCACCAAACAGTTCGCGCAGATCGTTTTCCTGTGTTTCCTCGGATATATTCGTGACACGGAGCGTGGGGAGGTCTTCCCGTGAGCCAGGTCCACCTGGGCGATTCATTGACTCTCCAGCACTGCGAGTACCTGCACGCATCGATGGAGGGACATACTTCCCGCCACCCGACGCAGGAAGGGGGGGCGCATCGGTCGTGGGAGCAAGGTCATCCGGTGCCGGGATGTCGGCCGTCTCGAGACCGGCGAGGGAGTCCTTGTAGGGACACTTGGCTGTAAAATGGTCTCCTTTACACAATCGACAGACAACCTTGCCAGCACCGGCTTTTGCCAGCTCGGTCTTGAGATTTTGTTCAGCCGTTGGCTCGCTTTCTGCCAACTGAATCACGAAAAGAGTCAGGGAAGGGGGTCCGTGGATAGAGTGGACGTACCTTGTTTCCGGCGGTCAACTTGAGTACGACGTTCTCGCCAACGGTCGTGGTAGCACGATCGGGACCCTCCTTGTTTCCCCTTTCCTTGCCAAATTTTGCCCATTTTTTCCGCTCAGCAACGGTGTGTTCGACGATCGATTTTTGTAGCGTCCGCTTGATTCTGCGGGTGATCTGTATGTGAATGATCGGTCACTCGACAGTAGGATGAGGGGGTGATACACACTTTGATTTTCCTGCCCTCGTCGTTGATGGCGTACTCGGTCGTCACGCGTATCCCATTCTCGTCGATGTAGTCGTCGATGGGTTCGGCGAGTTCGTCGACGTCGTCTGCCCAGGACGTTTTTTGGGCCGACATTGCTGTTGTTGACAAAGGAAGCAATCACATCAAAATATTCAATAACAAGCGGGTCGACTTGAAAAAGTTGCACCCTCGTCCCTCTCTCTTCCTGACCGCCATCCACTGGACCGCGAGGCAGAGAAGGAGAAGTTGTCTGCGTGTCAAGCTTCTACGACCGCGGTCCCCTTCCTCCGTGGACCCGTCCACGTTCCTGAATGTAAGTATTCTATTATCCCCGCGTTTGCGATGGTTTTGCCATCGGTGTACGATGAAACACCATTCAAGCATAGTTCACACTGAAACTATCGTGTTGACAGCCAAGCATCACGTCTTTCGCTCCTATCTGATTTCTCATGTCCAAACTCTCGTTCATGTGTCTGACCTCTGATGCCCTTTAGAACCCGAATCGGAGTCGTCTGGCCATTTGTTTGGCGCTAACCTTGGTTGTCGTTCCTGTGGATACTCAAAGGTAGACTGCGGTACCTTTTGCTTGCCAAGATGACCCCATAGTAACACCATAACACCATGTATGACGAATAGTGAGCGCTTGAGCTTCGTTCCGACGTAATATTGAAGACGATTGAAACGGGGTCTTGATGATGTCGAAGCCAGAACTCTCCATACTGTTGAGTCGTGCCTGGCCATCTCAGTGACACGGGGTACTGCCTTGCATGGACGGGCCTGCCAACGAATATTGCCACCGACAACGCTGAAGATGAACGCTGAAGCGCTTCCACAGCATGAACGGACCCTTGAGGCTCCCAAGAAGGACGCACGTTTCTCCATGACGAGATCGTGTCATGAGATCACGGCGGAACATTGTATTGTACCGTACCTTTGACGTGAGTGGGTCTCCATCGTGTTGACAGATGTGGCCGACAGAAGGACGCCGTTCGCCCTGTGAATGACAATTAGCGGGAAATGGGTGGCCAGAACCGCAGGACTGGCAGGGAGGGTACAGCTGAGCCGGTCAGAGGTTCGATATGGGGGTGGGTCCGGATCAGGCACTCCGCACGTTCAACGGGGTTCCCTATATAATCTCTAGGCGCGGACAGCAGGACAGCGATGCGCGTTCTTTCCGAGACACGATCCACCTTCTTCTCGCTCCAGATGTCGACGATGGGAGCGCGATTGGCCCGTGCGCTGTCGATGAACGGGGGAGACGGTGTCTCGATGTCAGAGGCGTTGGTGGGCAAGCCAGGTAACCATCTCCCCTGTGTATTTAAGGGCGAGCTGTCGAGGAGATAAGCCCCTCAGAGCTGACAGCGCACTCGGCCGAGATAAGCCCAGCGTCTATTGCCCTATAATAAATCAGCACTCGCACTGACACCGCTCATTCATTCTCATGACAGACCCTGTTGAACGTCGCTCCATCTCGAGGGGACGCGACGCCTATGTGAGTGTGGTCTGACACGCTCTTCGCCCACTCACCCTCGTACAGCTCTCTTCTGGCAGGGGCGGCGCAGGCAACATCAGACGCTCCTCGCTCTCCCGCGATGCCCGTCCAGACAGCAGTGATTTCTCGCCCACCCGTGGCCGCGAATCTGATCGTGTTCGTGCCCCCCTCCTCTCCTAGCCCGTCTACTGATGTGCCACTGCAGGTCTTTTCCGTCGGACGTGGCGGGGCTGGAAACATCCGCTCACCCTCCCGGGATGCCCACCCCACTGGTCATGATGTAGCAGAGGCCGCATACCAGGCCAAGCTCGTGCGGGAACACGCCGATGCCATCGTGAGCACCTTCCCCCCCACCTCACAGCGCCCAACCCAATCCTGCCCGATATAGCACTCGTCAGGTCGCGGTGGTTCCGGGAACATTTCCGGCCCTCGTTCCCGCTCCCGAGGTCCGGCCGTTGCAATGCATTCCACCGGACGAGGCGGGGCTGGGAACATTCTCGCGGACAGCGCGGTCAGACCGGATGTCCTGGATGCAGACGAACGGAGATTGCACGTACACCAGGAACACATGTCAGTACCCCCCTTCTCACGTCCCACCCGTCCCTGTGGAGCATCCCAAATACTGACACCGACCCAGCCACTCGACCGGCAGAGGCGGGGCTGCAAACATCACTGTCGTCCATGAGCCCGACATCGAGCGCGTCGTGCACCACGTCGGCGAGTTCGAGTCAAGCGGACGTGGCGGCGCGGGTAACATCCGTTCCCGCTCTGCCTCTCGTGACCCCGGAGCCAGGGCGACGTCCAAGGAGAAACACGGGATCGCCGCGGTCTTTGACAAGCTCTCCCATCCGCACCAACACGGCGCACACCCCCCACACGAAGGCCCTACTGATGCTCCTCATTAATTATCCATCTTTAACGTTGTTCACGCGAATTCACGTTTGGAGAACTCCCCCTCTTCGTTTCTGACCGTATATGTATTTCCGCAGTGCACGTTCTTTCAAGTATCTTACCCAGAGTCGTGATCAAACTACGTTAGCCTTTTGGTTTCAGCCCTTTTTGTATAGTGGATCCGTCCTTGAACTAGTACATATAGCAATTCCAGGATGTATTGCTCGTTCGTACATAATCCCATGCCCTTTGTCTGTCCAATCGTCCACTTCACACACAAGTAGATTAGAGCGCCCAGCGCGGATATCCCGAAACAAAAACAACAATAGCACATACATACATGGAAAATCAATCACTCCCGCAAGCTCTCAAACTGCCTCACCAAATCCTTGACACTACACCCACTACTTCGTCTGGCTGCTGGTCGCCAACGCTCGCCATCGTCCTTGATCGGCGAAAGGTGTCTCAGATCGACCAACCGCTTCGGCCGAACAGGAACAGGAATCATCGATGTCTGTGCTAACGACGCATGTCGGAGATGAACTTGATCCTTTGGGTGCGGTGGCTTCGGATCTGGTGTCCCGGACGGCGTCCGTATGGGGTCGCGCGGGTGGCTAACCTGCCAATCGGACCCCATGTACGACACCGGGTCAGGTGGCATCGTCTGCCCCGGATGTCGCTCAGAGGCGACAGTGGCATCCAACACAACTGACCCAGAAGGGGTGTATTGTTCCGTCGTCTGCGAGAGTGCCATGGCTTCTTGCAAGAGCCCACGATAACACGGTTCAGTCGAGTCGGACCGAGTAGACGTCGCCTGTCGCGACCGCCGTTTCTGGACGAGAACGTCCACTCTCAGAATCAACTCGTCCCTGGAATAGGTTGTGAGCTTAGTGCGTGACAATACCCGATCGCGTCTGCGCTCACCTAGACCAGCCGGATCCAAGACCAACAAGGACGGTTTCACCACCGAGTTGATCTACAAAGCGATCCAAGACAGCATCTTTGGATATATCTCCCATGTTTGCAAATAGATCTTTATCGAGTCCGCGTGCAGCTGCAACAGCCAGTTGTTCAGCGACGAGGCATTTGTCCAAACACTTCCAGCAGTCGCGAGTCCACTCTCCTGATGGAGGGGGGAGAAGGGGCTCTGGACGAGTTGTCATCGCCTTCAAGGGTGACAGGGTAAAGGAGGTATCGCAATAGCTCATTGAGTGGTGCTCGAGGAAAACACTGTCTTCTGCATCCCTCCAAAGCTCAAGGAGTGGAAGACTGCGTGATCCTGGTGAAACTTGAAGGGTCTGCCACGGTTGACCTTTCGACTCTATATAAGACTTGGATATCCCAGCGTTCTCGATGGTCCTGCGGCGTTGGCGCGTCGACTTGGACCGACTAGACCGCTTCTTCCTTTCAGCGGCAAGAATACAGTCATAGTCATGCTAGAGAGGATCGGTTAGAAACAGCGTTGCGTGTGGGATTGTATTTACGTGCCATTCTCAATATTGCGGCTGCACGAGCAGCTGCTTTGGGGTCCTCACTAGTAATCTTGATGATATCTTCTCCCTCTACTTCTTCGTCCTCGTCCGAGGAACCATCTTCTATCGGAAGAATGGGGTATTCAACCTTGGAAAGTGTGAGCGGGTCGTTGGGACCGTCATCAACGGCAACCGAGAGTTCACGGTCAATCTGTTCTTCTTCCTCTTCTTCTTCTTCCTCCAAGATGGTCCGATCCAGATCTGGAATCACTTGGGGCACGTCGAGCGAGCGAACTCGCGCAGGTTCCGCGCCCAGATCGAATACGGGAAAACCGTCGTTCAAGTCTCCAAACTCATCCTCCGGGACTGTTGGTGGTGATGACGGTTCCACATCCGACGGAGGTGGTTCCGTGGCAGCCTCCCACATCTCTGGACCCTCGCGCCCACCGTCCTCTTCTGTCAAGTCTGCAAGCGGCAGCGAACGCTCCATGATTTGGGTATACGGAAACGGACTGACTGGCCGTCCCCATGGTTCTGCGTGCTCACTGGCCCTGCTCGCTGGCGGGCCAGCCTTGGTAGGCACCTTGAGAATCTTGTACTTGCCCGTGTACTCGCCCGTGAGGTTGAATTCGTCATCGTCCGAGTCGCTCCAAGCGCTGCTGCCCGTCTGTGG
>JBBPKT010000104.1:0-40228 GCA_038089395.1 Pulveroboletus frians
AATTAACTATAGTCGGCCGTAGAGAGCTTTTCGACCATGGCGTGGAGTACGCCGTGCCTCCCTCGAAACCGAGATTGCGTGTATGACACCTAATTTTTCAGATTCGCCCTTCGCTATCCAACTCTCTCGACAGATGTTGTGGTGACTACTCCAGTCCAAAGAGTCGTTGATTCGGCACACTTTTTTGCCCAAGGACTCTTTGGTCTCAAGGCAGAAAACGTTACTTTCCGCATGGTCACAGATTTTGACGACCCTGTCTCGTGGATCACTCCTTGGAAGTCCTGCCCAAAGTTTTCTGGTCATCCCTCTCTCCAGGTGAACTAAGTTGCCTGCTCTGAATGACACTATTCACACCACACGTATATGTTCAGAGGGTTTCGAAATGGGTTGCTAAATACGTGCCACCCATAGCACAGAGGCTTGATAGGTTTCTTCCTGGAATTAATATTTCTGTGGATGATACTCGAGGTGCCTTGTATGCATGCCCATTCGACCTTGCGGCTCGTAACCAGTCACCGTGGTGCAATGTGTTCTCCACGCGCGAATTACAACATTTGGAGTAGGTACGCTATTGCCATGAGCAGATAATCTCAACGTGATCCTTATAGATTCGAGTACGATCTACTCATGGATGGCATCAGTGGTCATGCATCCCGAGGCGATCCCGGTCCTCTACTCGGTGCTTTCTACATGAAGAGGCTCATCGGGCGGTAAGTTGAGGCTACGCATGGGACAAAATCCGTGAAACGCGCTGCTTGCAACAGTCTAACAAATGTAACTGGTGATGCTAAACCCCTCCATTTGGAATTCGGTCACGATACCAGCATACTCTTACCGTTGTCAACAATGGGGTTGAACAAGTTAGTAGCTACCCACGCAAAATGATGTTATTGACAATCTGTTTCCGCAGAGATAGTCTGCCTCTCACTCCGCACCGTGTGTCTATGCATCGTAGGTTCAGGACGTCCCAACAAACACCTTTCGCTGCAAGCATGATATGGGAGAAATTTTCATGCAAAAACACGTAGGTAAACTCTACTTGAAGCGCACTGTCTCCCTCACAGCGGGCAGCTTCCAAGGTCCCCAAGTCCGGCTCGTGTTGAACGGAGCAACGCTTCCTCTGTCTATTTGCGCGAAGTCTAAAGAGGACAAAAAATACGGAACATGTTCACTGGATGAATTTGTAAGAGCGAATGTGTATAGTACAAGCATCCAGTACAAGAGCAAAAACTGGAACGCCACTTGCGGGGTGGACGGATAACCTCGCGTTCCTCCTTTCAACGTGGTCCTCAACTTCAGGTTTGTGCTCATACATTGTGACTCTAGTCTGGCTGACCATTAGTGAAAGACCACGTTGGCAATCCAAGTTCGTGGTATCGCTCGTCAATAGGCAGTTTGTCTGTTTCACCCTCTAAGATCTTAATGCAAAATATTTTACACCGACACTAATGTACCAGAGACGCACAAGGGAAGCGAGTGCAAAATGCTCTAAGGCTACCAACCACCTGATCCCCAATTGTTGGGGTTTTGGATCATGGCAGCACGCTGCGGATTCATTCCGGGAGGAACGTGGGGAGGGGGTTGAGCTATTGGAGGTCGCGAAAATGCAGAGGGAGTCTGATAACCAAGCGGTTGGGATGGTGGCAGAGCGTAACTGGATGTTGGTGCATTTCCACCGAATCCAATCGCCGGGGTCTGGCCGCCATAGGGATTTGGTGTGCGGCTAGGAACTTGACGAACGGATACATGCCCAGGCGTCGTATGGCCCGGTGTGCGACCTGGTGTGCGAGCACCCGCACCGTATGGTGTCTTTCCTCCTGCGCCTGTGGCACCCAAGTTTTGAGACTGGTGCAGATGTCTAGACATCGTGTGAGGGCAAAAATTACCATCTCATATCGCCAGTCCTTACCTAACTTTGAATGCGTCACATAGTTCTGGTACCCCCGCAACAGCTGCTTCAAAGAGACAATACGATTCCGGTGTGACGCGAACGGGCTATAAATGATGAGAACGGGATGATTACAACTTCAAAAGCATTACCCAAGTCTGGACGGTAGAGTTCTTGTTCGCCAAAAAGCAAAGATTGAAGTGACCAGGTTTTTTACGGTTCAACGTAAATCCGTAAATACTTTTTGCGGGGTTGGCTGCAACAAAATTCTTCAAAGATAGATCTACAGCGTAGCGTAAACCACAACGAAACACGGAAAAGCTAGGCAGAGCCACTCACGAAGTTCATCTTCAGAACCTTGCTTGAATTTTTCATGCGCCATCAGTTCCTCGACTTTTCGAGCGGTGGCTTGGACATGGTTGACAATCAACTCATCGAGATCAGCATACTGATGTTTATCGTCGACGAACAACACCGTGCCCTGACCCGTGTTGATCTCGGTGACGTCTATAGCGAATTAGCATCCGGAGACATGCGGTGGTAATACTGCGTACCGATGTGCTGGTACAGTTTGTCATCGACTTTCCACGTCACCGCAAGGTGGTCAACACCCTTCGAAGACGGCCTTATTACTACATCCCCACGCTGTTGCTTATCCAGATAGTTCTCTGCATGCGTCGCGTTGAAGTTGTGGAAATTGGGATGCTTGATAACACGTCTTGTCCGATCGGTCTCGGCCCTCTTTTTCCTAGCTTGCATCTCCAGATCACGTTCACACTGTTGAGTGTTCCAGTATTCATCACGTTTGACGCGACGGAAGAGGCCATCTCCTTGAATCAAATCCGAGGGACGAATTGACAGTGCCACATAAAATTGATCGGCGGGAAGGTCGAGCTTAACGTCCACGATGACGCCTTGTAAGGCCTGACCTTTCTTCACAACGTTTTGAGGGTTCACATTACCCGCGTCCGACACGTAGTCCATAGTTATGATGCCTTCGATACCGGAATCAAGGCGCACGGTTACCGAATTTTTGTCCGGGCGTAAGACAAGAACAGAGATAATAAGACCCATGCGAAGAGTTCGCAGTGTCTCGCCGCTGAGCATGGTCAGCACATCCCACGGCTGCATGGGCGGGAACGGCGCGCGTTGCTCTGCGAACGGCTTGAGCAATTCTTCACGAATGACATTGAGGGTATGTCGCTTTCGGTCTTCGTTGGCTTCGTACATGCTAACGGCGAACTCGTCGAGATTAAGTTCATTCAGCTTTCTCTCGTTGTCATTGTCCTGCATGATGAGCGATACAACGTGCGATGGGTGTTCGTCATGAACATCTTCCTCGTCGAGCTCGAGGGCATCAGTGGCCATCTTTCGCGCAAGTTCATAGTCCTCAGGGTGGATACGAGTATCATCTAACGGATCCTGGATGTCATCATCTGCATGTCGGTTTTTTGTGGGTTTTAGCTCTGTGTCGTGAGAGATGCGTAGAAAACCGGCTGCATTAAGAAAGATCTTCGTAGTCAGCAGACCTGACTTGATAAATTGGTCGCGATTAATGAGATTGCCACCCTAAATAGAGCGTTCGGTTAGCGGCAATAAGGAAACGACCACAAGAACGCACAATCGACGCGATTTTTCTGGTCAAAACTTGAGCTTTACGTGGACCAAGGCCACATACGAAGGGTAGGAGATGTTGATAATAGGAGTCTGTTACCGCGCGGTTGATGTCAACCCCGATCTTATTGGCCACATCAACCAAAGCCCTCTCCAGTGCGGACAACAGTTTCTCTTTCGGAATCTGAGCCGGTGTCAGCCGGTAATTAGAAAATTAAGATAGTAAGGAAACTAACAAGATGCTGGTCCTCATCTTCGAGCGAGATTGCAACGATATCAGAACCTAGCGCTGCATACTCGTTAAGGGGGTTTTGGGCATAACGGGCCAAACCGACGCAGTACTTTGCGATGTGCGAAAGTGTGCTGAATTCCTGGGCGGCTCGCTTGCTATGTTGATAGATTCGGGCGACCTCGTCGTTGAGATAAATTACAGGGATGTCGAAAGTTTGTTCGTTGATAGGTTCTGTTGCCCACCCCGGTATATTGCCTTCAGCATCCACACTTGGGGCCTTGCCGTTGACAATTTCCTTAATGCGAGAGGACAACTTGGTTGTTGCCATGGTAAAGCCTCCTACCACTATAACATCGGGGCGTCGTCTCTTCAGCAAGTCAGTGAATTCGTCATAGTAGTCGCGATCAACCAAGTTATCGAGCTTGACATGTTCACGTAGTCGACCCATTTCATCCAACAGGACAAGGATAATGGCATCCTTTTGAGGATCACCTTTTCCCCAAGAAACGGCGAGGACAGAAGGAGTGTATCCAGGTTGTGCATCTCCAGTGGCGAAGGGGGCAACATCGATACGCTGGAACTATGTCAGGTACACGTACAGCGAAAAGTGACGTCCCACCTCTTTGAGTTTGTTACCGCAATGGATAGCCAAGGCATCTTCAACCTCTTCCCGCAACCACTCTCGCGCCCATTTGGTACCAACTGGAATGAGGTGGTATTCTAGTGCCTCCTGAACGACCCGAGACCGTTCTTCATTCCATATTCTAGCAATATCACTATAGCTGTCCGAAGCAAATGCATCGTTGAGCTGGCGCTCGAATTTGGCCTTGGCATCGTTGGTTAGGTAAATCGAGACAGTCACCAATAACTCAGCCTCGGCAGCCAAGATGTGCAAAAACTGTGCACTGTCCAACATCTGAGTGATAGGTTTGTGGTGAAGGTATTTGAAGTTCTGCAAACGAAGTTGGTTAGTGAGACACTGAAGATGGTGCTCAATCGTAACGAACAAAGTACGGGTGATGTTCGTCAATTTTACTGACGCCCCGCTCCGTAGGCTGAACCGATAACTGGGCTTCATTTCTGAATAAGTCTCGAACGTGTTGACGGAGCAACGGATCTTTGCCCAGTTCAGTGGCAAGAATCATTCTGGCGCGCCGTAGTACATCCTCAGATCTTTGCAGTACAGCCGATTCGGGATTGGTGAACTGCTCTGCGAACGCTGTCGGGTTAAGCTCTTGGTCCTCAACAAAGTTGGGGCGGTCATTGGCTATAAAATTCTGCACCACCTCGTGAGGGCGGATGCCAAAACCCTAACGTCAAGGATTCAGCACAAGAGAAGAATAAAAAATCACGAGAATGCTCACATCAGCCAGTTTCGCGACGATGCTCTTCTTCGCGACCTCGTATGCAGAAATCCGACTTGGAGTTTTACGTTTGCGATCAAGTTCGTCGTCGTCGTGAAAATGGAAGTCAATCGAGTCTTGTTTGTTTACCTTGTATTTCATGGACAACCATTCCGTCGCGTCCGCAACCATCTCGACACAGTCAATCCTGGGTCTAATGGACTGCAGGAAGTACTCGTCTTCTACGTCAAGTCGAGTATAGGAAGCAATGAGGGCATTCCTTCGATCAAGGAGAGAACGATATTTCTGGCCTAGGGTGTATATCCTCCACAATTCAGATAGGCTAATCAGCTCAATTCTGGCGCGCATCTCCTGAGGGTTGAAATACGAGATGTAATCCCGTTTGTGCGTCCAAATATACGGGACCTCGAATTCGTGGATAAAGAGAAAGCGCAGGGCGTACGAGACGGCCAGGACCAGGGCTTGGGAATATCCACGAAAGGGCCCATCATGAGAGAAGTAGTCCCTTGTTTTACGACTAGACAAACGCGAGGTTACCCATGTGGCAGCATCGTCAATATCTGCTTCTGTAAGGTTTTGATGGAGCGATAGAGTTGCATTGGGCGAAAGTGAAGACGTCGCAAGTTGCATGCGCTCCGGTATGTCTTGCGCTCGCATCAGATCGTCGTCTTCTGTGAGCATTCGGGCACGGATTTCGGAGGGTTCGAAGACCTAGATGATGATGAGTCACTCTACGAACGGGACGAACGGCGGAACATACATCTTGGTATTTCATTTCAGGTTTGGGTCGCTCCTCGTACTCCACTTCATCATCGCCTTCTAACGCCCAATCGTACTCGTGACCGTCACCAAACACATCGTGAATTTCAGCCCACGCGCTATGACGGGCGAGGCAATTAGGCGACTAGACACAAGAGGTAAATCTCGGACTTACTTGGCGTCAATACCAGCGAATTCCGGTCGAGAGCTCATAGCCCTCCTCCGTTGACGCTCCAACTTTTTCCTCTCTTTGCGCCTTGCCTCACGCTCTTGCTCATCCATAGCGCCGGCTCCTTCCTCTTCGTCCTCATAGTCGATGAAGTCATCCATGTCTTCCTCATCTTCCCTACCACCTCCTACCCGTTCGTCGTCCCAGATGCGTTGAATATCCTGAACTTGGGGTAGATCGTCTTCGTTGTCGAGGTCGTCCTCGGAGGACTCGACTACTTGCCTCCGAATCGAGGGGGATGCGACAAGTGGAGAGCCATCCTCACGGCCACGCCGAAGACGTGTCAAACGGTTTCTGAACGAAGTACCTGTGTTTTCCTCAAGAAGTTCCAGATCATCTTCCTCCAACGCTTCCTCCTCTTCCTCTTTCCGACAATAAATATCATCGAGGTATAACACTGAAGACGAGAACTCACCATGTCTCCGATGACGTCTCTTCCGTCTCTTCCTCCTCCTCCTTCGTTCTTCCTCGGCCTCGTCCTCTTCGTCCTCTTCCTCATCCTCATCGACAATGAAACCTTCTCTTATTCGCCTTTCCTCTTCTTCGTCGTCCTCGGCCTCTTCTGAGCTATCGTCCGACACACCGTTACCGTCCGCCATTGTCGCGTCCGCATCTTGCTCTTCGGGTCGTGAGTTCTCCATGCTCTCGTCGTCGTCAATAACCTTATCAGAAGGAGCCGCAGGCGGAGACGACATGGTGGTAGACTCGTCGACGGTGCGCAATTCTAGGCTCGACGCCAAGAGGCTCGGCAGTTGCCGACGGAGCCACAAAATCTTGCTTGATTTAATATCATCTTGCAGTGATACACGATATACTAAACGATATAACTCTGGGTACTGGAGGAGGCATATCATACGAGACTGTGGTGAAACATGCGCTCGTCGTGAGGACCTTAAGCTCAGTTGCGGCCAGGTCCAAAGTGAGCCGACTACCCATTAGGGGACGCGCTCTTTATCTACTACGCTCGACCATGATCGATGCTGAACGGACCACTGAGGAAGACCACACGATGTTCATGCAGCAAGCATTGAAGGAGGCACTATCGGATGACTGCGTGCCCGTACAAACTGCATTCTGTGTCGGATGTGTTCTGGTCGCACGCGTACCGGGCACAGAATCGGTCATTTTGGCCACCGGATACTCGAGAGAGCTGCCTGGAAACACACACGCGGAAGCGAATGCCTTGGCGAAAGCATTCAGTCTCCCAAAGCCCTACCTCGCAACCCTCTTTCCGTCGACGTCTTCGCCTCCATCCCTGGAGGATCTTCTGCGGTACACCGATGTCTATACTACACTCGAGCCTTGTTCCATCAGAACATCAGGCCTCCCGGCGTGTGCAGATGCACTCATTAAAGCAGGGATTAGGCGGTGCATTATTGGGGCAGGCGAGCCCGATGACTTCGTGGCGTGCGAGGGCGCACGGAAGCTGAGAGACGCGGGCATCGAGGTTGTTTGGTTGAGTGGCCTAGAGAAACAGTGTCTCGATGCTGCTCGGAAGGGACACCACAGAAAAGCGTAACGAGATCCGCCTATGCAATTTGGAGAGGTACACTTCAATTATCTTATTCAACCCTTCTCAAACCAAGTACGACAGACAGCGCTTGACCCCCGTTGCCCAAACATTAATAAGTTGCTCTACATGGACGGCATCCATGATCGTCGATGCGCTCTCGATCGACATCGTAATAGCGTCCAACTTCTCGTTAATCACAATGTCAACCATGACATCGTCCTAGATGTTCATACTACCGATTAGTGTATCTCGTCTGACAGGGTTCGTGGACACAGACCTGAAGTAACTTGATGAGAGGGAGTGTGTCGATCACATCGGATTGCTCATATACGAGGGGTTCCGCGGGTATAGTATAATCCGTCTGGTGGAGGGTGAACAGCGTTTCACATCCAAACAAGAGACAGTTACCTCGACAAAGGCAAAGAGTCCCTTTTCCCATTTATCTTCTCCCGCGACCTCGAACACGTTAACAAGCACATTAGTAAGAGGCAAACCCTTGCCTCCTGTGATCCACTCGTCAATGTTCCGCAGACTGCTCTGCTGAATAACTGGTGTACGCTTGTACAGATCTCGCTGTACCTCGCGGGCGATGTCAAGGAGGTTACCCGACATGGGGACGTGTACTGGCAAGACGTTCATGCACGGAACAACCAAGTTCAGGATATTTGGAACTGATCCTGTCCGTCCTCCTTGCCAGAGCCCGAATGTAGCCCAATCAGAAGAAGAATGAAATGCCTGGACTGATGCCCAGGATGCCAGAAGGACGCAGTGTAACGATAAATCAGCCGCTTGGGCTCGTTTCTTGAGTTCAGTAACCCCAGGAATAGCCGATTTTACCGTCACAAGGACCCTGCCCAGGGAGGGCGGTCGAGCCTTCTCGGATATTAGTGGTGGAAGATACGTTGGGACAAAGGGGGTAGGCATAATCGACTGCCAGTACAGTCTTTGCTCTGAAAGATTTGCGAACGAGGGGGCGAACGCGTCCAAGAACGGGCCGGCGTCTGCAGTGTTCTGTGGCAAGGAACCAAGGTAAATAGAGGAGAGATCCTCGAGCAAAAGCTGCAGGCTGAAGGCATCGTATTGAAAGTGATGCATCCGAATCAGCAAGTACCGCGTGCCCGTCGATGTCGATGTTAAAATGAATCCCTTCGCTTGTGCGGTGCTAATAGGCAGGGGTGAGGAGACGATGGCCTTCATCTTCTCGGAAAGAGCAAGTAAATCTGGATCACGCTCGATGGGTTCCTCGGTTAAATCCATTTCCTTCGGGTCCAATTCGAATGTCACCACTCGGGGGTCAATATGGCCTGGTGCTGAGGCGAATGTTGACCGCAGTATCGGGTGGTAAGCCACAAGAGCCTTCCACGCCTCTCGAAGTTGTTGGATGTTAACATCGGGGCCAAGCCTGTATGCGAACACATGGTGAAAACGTTGGCAAAAACTACGTTGCCAAGCCGCGATTAGCCACTTCATCCCCTCTGTAGCGGCCGAGACCGAAACAATTTGGTGGCGGCGTCTTTCTGGAAATCGTTCCGTGATTGCCCGGTACTCTTTGGTTGTTATCTCCACTAAGGGCGAATACACTCGCGCTGCCCGAATACCGAAGTCGTTCCTAGTAACCTTGTTGACCAATTCTCCAATCGTGAGGCTGGAAACGATGTCCCCAGCACTGATCACGAGGCCGGCTTTCTTGCACCTGGCGCTCAAACCAATAGCAACAATGGAGTCCACGCCAATGGCTACGAGCGACTGCGAAGGGGAAAGATCATCTACAGCACAGTGGGCCACCGATGCAAGGGCAGTCAATAATTCTTGAGGGATATGTGGTACGCCGATTGGCTGAAGAACTGATTTTGCAACATCAGTCGGCTCGGCGCTCGCACCAGGGGCTATTGGGACAGTGGCCAAATTGTCAAAATGATCCACCATTTCGTTTACCAGTGCGTCAATGTTAGCCAATACGCCGCTAAGTGTTTCAGCATCCATGACGTCGGACTGACATGCCATCTTGATCAAGAATCCAGCATCCACTTCGTGAAATTCAATGTTGAGGGGATACTAGATAGATTATCAACAATCCAGGAAGTGGGTAAATAATGGGGTCCATTCACCTGGATCTGGATATCGAACTCTTCCGCTTCACGTAGTGTCCATAAGGGACTATGGACAGGGGGGATCCACGGCTGAAAGATGAATAAACTGCTCAATAGATTATGCAGCTGTAATTCATTTTGCAGGACTCGGAGCGAAACGTGCTGCCAGGGCAACGCACTGACATTGGCGCGATGAATGGACCGAAGCAGTTCTCGATTAGTCATATTCTGGGAAAACTGGATGCGACAGGGTATTGTATTCTAAATTGGAGGCAACAGTAAGTTTCATCCACCAGTCATACCTTTCTCTGACTCACAAGCATTGGTCCAACTACGTTTTCAGAATTGTCAAACGATCGACCTGAAACAACATGGCCAAAGACAACATCATTTGATGAGGTCAACGAGGCCAAGTACTTTGCCCATACGGCCTGCGCAAGACACTGTAAAGTGACGGCGTTTTCCTGGACTAATTGCACTAGTAAACTCCGCTGGACAAAGACTAGTCTGGACGCGACAATGCCCTTCAAAGAAGAAGTGTTGCGCACTAGGCTGACCGGGTGGTAGTTTTTGAGTCTCTCAATCCAGTACGCGGCTACGTGGTCTTGCTGGAATAATAAGCGTGGAATAAGGTCAAAGAACTGTGGCGGGCGCGCAACTTCTTGATTTTGATATGTACGCTCAACATGTGATAGCAAACTGGGAATGGAAAGGCCGTCGTACAATGCATGATGCATGAAGAGCAGGAGATAAAGACCACCAGGGTCGGAGCGTAAAATCCGTAAATGCATTGGGGGCCTGCGGAAAGCAGACTCGTCGGTTGGTTTGAGGTGTGAGAAGAGTTCATCGACGGTCCGCTGAAAGAGCACTGATGGAATCGGTTCATGTTCCTGCCAATCGGGCACTACGATGGAATGCCGAGCTTGTACCCAGGACGCAAGCTCTGGAACATAATGAAATGTAGTTCGAAGGATGTCGAGATCATGGATCACATGATTCCACGCGTTTTCGAGGAGCACTAGATTAATGTCTGGATCGAGGGTAAGGACGAACGAGTGGAAGTACAGATTCCCAGCAGAGGTGACTGTCTTTGAAAGTTCTGTGAGCGTGGCGCAGTTCTTAGAGAATGGAGAAAGAAAACAAGTACCTGAGATAGCATGCCACTCTGGAGCATAGTCGTGGGAAATATCTCTACTTCATCATCAACAGATAGGTTACATATTGATGGGTCGAGGCTGGCCTTGATTCTCTTGCACTGCTCTTGCAGCAAAGGGACACCTTGATTGATCTCCGCCTGCACAGTACCGCTGAGTGATCGTGCACATAGAATACCAAGTCTCCATAGGATCGGGCTCTCCATGATGTCCACGGCATTGGTTAAATAGCCATGTTGACGGAGAATTTTAGATAGACCGACGGATCGAATGGAGTCCAGTCCTAAAGAAATGAGTGATGTGTGCGGATGCAATCGTTCCGATGGAACCCCAAAAAATTTCGATACAATATCTCTTAACGGTGTGAGACCCTCTGTGTCCATGTTAACGCCAAGATCGTCTTCCACATCGTCACGGGCCTGCATCGCGGACGAAACCGGGTCCACGTATTGACCAATCGGAGTAGGTGGTGGTATGTGACAGGTCTCTCTGTTGAGGATATCAAGAAGGATAGTCTCAAACTGATTGAAAATGTTATCAACGCCAATTGCTAGAGGTTCGCAATCGTAGTAGGCACCCTGGATAACAAGGGTATCGCGCCTCTTGTCAAGCACGATCTCGATTGAAAGTGGGAACTACTAAGGTCGTCAAGGGTCGATCAAAGCTTCCGAGAAATCGTGACTTACATCAGGCTCAGGTAACTCACTTTGCAGGATGTCCCATACATCATACTGAGTGTCATCCTTAATGGTAACCGCGAACAAGGTGTCGAATGGGGTAGTTCCTGGAGGAAGCCACTTTTGCACGTGCGATAGTGGGAAGTGCTCAAACGCCACTGCGGCAGAGATATCTTCCTGAACACGTTGTAAATAACCTTCTGTGCCGAAGCGAACTCTGATTGGTAACACATTCATGGTTGGGTATGTTGCATGTTCAACACCCTCGACAGGAAGCAGTCGTCCTGCACGAATCACCTGTAGTTTCTGCATCAGTAAGTTGTAGCAGCCACAATACAGGAACAAACCACAAAGGTGACATCGTCAGTTTGACGAATGTACCTGGCCAGAGATAGCGCAAACGCGCATGTCAGCGCAGAGTGCATAGTCACTTGATGAGGAACCAGTAATTTCCCTAAAACGGCCAGGGATGTGGTGAGAGGTACGGCCCTCCTTCGAACCTGGCTTGATGAGCCCAATCTTGCTAAACGGTGTCCCGAGCAAACAAAATTAGAAAACGTTGCGGCCCAAAACTGATACGCTGCGTCAACCTTTGTGCTATGCATGCATCCCAGGAGCGACCCCGAGGCACAGGTAGCGGGGTGTGGTCTTGTCAACAACTCATCTTCAACGAACTTCAGAATCAATGGTAACGATACCCCATCGAAGAGTGCATGGTGAATTGATAATGTCAGCCAATGACCTTGCCGGTTGTCTGGTGTAGAAAAGACAACCAAACGAAATGGAGGCGTTGATGATGTTGAGCCGTTGATTTGCTTTGCCAAGGATGGCGCCACTTCCGTATAAAAGAATGCGTAAAAAGAGTCCGCATGTGTAAAGGACGTTTGTTTTTCTACCCAAGGCAATTCGCAGCTAGTAGGCGCCAGTACAACTTGAACGAGTTGTTGTCCGAAGAAAAACACGGTCCTAGTTTGTGCGCATCATCTTTAGCAGTCGAAAGTTAGCAAACACATTGACCTACCTGAGGATGTCGAGTTTCTTCATCGCCGCCTCCCACGCATCGCGGACTAATGGAAACGGGGTTTGATCCATAACGCGCATAATAACATGCTGTACGCATGAAGTTGGATGACTATCAGAATGGTAAAGAACGCCCTCTTGTATGGGAAACGGTGGAAGGACGTGTCCAACTTGAATGCAAGGGATACTTTGCTTCACCACGTGAAGCCACCGTTCGGAGAATAGTCTTATAACCCGATTCGATTCGACCGGTTCCGGGAGCAGATTTGTTTGAATTAATTCACTGATGGATCTGACAGATGCCGCTGTCATGATATCTGCGACAGCAATATGCACGTGGAATGTTCGCCTGATGTCCGATACCAGGTTCACTAGTGATAATGAATCCATGCCATACGCGAAGAGGCTTATTCGCGAGTCGACAGGTGAAATATTGGCGTGGGTTTCAACTAAGGATGCAAGTTTTTCCTGAATATCAGTGAGTATTGAACGGTTTTCCGCAGGTATATCATAGACGGTCCCAACAAGCTGCTGAAGATCAATTCCCCTGAAAATCGCGGACATAATCTTGTCGTCTGTTTTCCCGTTGGAATTGAGAGGAAGCCAACTGATACGAATTATGTGTGCGGGTCGCATGTAACTGGCAAGCTTCTTTTCGGAAGCCATTCGAAGCGCTTGTAAGACGTTGTTTTCAAATGGGACAACATGGGGTTTGGTGGTCCGCCGGAGCGTGATAGGGACCTGGACATCCCAAGCGACAAAGGACACTAATTGTGGCGTGGCCCCGTTTCCAATGGAAGGATGTGTAGTGAGTACCGTCGAAGAGTTCAATTCTAACCCAAGCTCACTAAGAGCAGTGCTTCTGAAGACAGCAGAGATGCCCTCTGTCTCAATTCGTACCCCATGTAGTTTTATCTGTGTGTCGATTCGGCCTACAATATGGAGGGTCCCATCTGGCAGCATGCGAGCTAGGTCACCAGTGCGATAAGACCATGATCCTGGGTGCGGCCATTCTATGAAGGACTTGGCAGTGAGATCTGGTAGATCATGATACCCTCGTCCAACGAGTGGTCCTACAATCACAAGTTCGCCGACAACTCCTTGAGGTAGGATATTAAGTTTGTCATCAACCACGTATGAAGAGACATTGGCAAAGGCTCGGCCAACATTTTCTCTAGGAGTTTTTCCATCCATGAATCGCGCACAGCAACCTATGGTTACTTCACTGGGGCTATGACCCAGTCAGCCAAATTGCGGACCGGGAGACAATAAATTGCATACCCATAAAAATTAGCGAGCTTGACAAGTGCATGGTCCGCCCACCTATCAAGAATCTGGGGGGAACGGTCACTAGAAAAAAGTTCGCTACAATGGAATAGCAAAATGCCACTTACGGAATCACTCATTTTCTCACCGCCACTACCAATATACCTGAGTTTCATCTCCTTTCCGTTCCGACCATCTTCGATGGCGCACATAGTAGCATCTATCAAGCTAGGCACGAGACCGATATGCGTGATTTCAAGGAGGTTGATGTACCGGGGCAAATTTTCCAAAAGTTCTCTGCGATTCGCAGAAACCAACGTCATCCCGAGAGCCAGCGGAATAAAAATTTCTGCAAGATGAACATCGAAGGCCACGGCTAGCAGGTAGGGGATACCATTTAATACAAAGACGGTAACATTGTGAGTCGAAGAAGGACGCACATGCTATGGCCAGATACTTTCCCCTGCGAATGTCTGGCATTTTGACGCTGGCAGAGAAGGAACTCAAAGCTAGGATGGCCTCGGAGAGACTGTTGTGAGTCATCAAACAACCTTTGGGATTGCCAGTGGTGCCTACAAACTTAATTCAAATCTTTTTAAACATAATCACTAAAAAAAAATGCAAACCAGAAGTGTATAACATGTATGCTATATTTTCTGGAAGTGCCAGCTCAACTTTAGCGTCGCTCATACTGGAGATGGTCTCCCGGACAGACGCATCACAGATGTCGATCGATATGTGGCCGAAAATACCACCTGCACTGTGTCGAGACGACATGACAACAAATTTCGCCGAGGAATTCCTCGCTATGAAAAGCTTTCTTTCTGTCGGCAGTTCCGGATCAATCTGTGCGGCGCAATGGTGAAAAAGGAGGTACAAAAGGGAAAGCTACGCTAACCGGAACATAGCATCCACCGGCGCGTAGAATGCCAAAGAGGACCGGATGGAACATGAGGTCACGATCCATGCACACTGCAACCCGATCCTCTGCAGAAAGCCCCCTACCGAGGAGGAAGCGTGCGAAACGGTTAGAAGCACGAGTGAGATCGTCGTAGGATAAGCATTCTGGAGTTTGAAGCTCCGCCGTGTCAGAGGACAGATCAGGGTACCACTGAACAGCTGTCGCTTCCGGATTAGAAATTGTGTGCGGAAGGATATAGTCGGTTGCCAAGCGAGCTGGAGGTATATGTGAATAGTAAGTGGCTCGTTCGTGCTCTGGCAGAGCTTCGACGACAGAGGTGAGATCCTTGTCCAGACGGAGAGGCGTAACTATCTTCTGTGTTGGATCGGCAAACACCTGCGCAACGACTGCGAGTATTTGACGGAGAATCATAGAAGCCACGGAGGAACAGGTCCAATTGGATGACGAATAGAAGTGCAAGAACCCATCTCCTGTGTGGATAAGCAAGGGTACCCGTGAGAGTAGCGCCGAGATTGCAGGTGATGAGTCCCCTGCGGCCCGAGAGGAATTCCGGAAGACCGCGACAAATGGGGATTCATCTGTCACCAGCTCGGGTGGTTGGGGGGCTGAGGGAGGAGCCGACTGCTGTCTGGTCTGTTTGAGAGCGACACTGGCCATCTCGAGAGCGGTCAGCCACGTCGTAGCTTCATCCCACCGCAGGCGAAATGGTGAAGGTGTGCCATCCAGGCCCTCCAAAGAAAGAAGGATGTCGGATGCCCCACAATACATGCCGAGCATCTTTGCGTAGGCTACCAGAACGAGGGCATCGAGGTTTGCGATGTCCACATGAGCGCAGAGGTGCTCGTCTAATGCTGTTTGGTGGAAGATTGAGTGGGCATTGTGATGTTTGCGGCGGTTATTGGAGAAATCAGGCAACCGAACCGCCATGTAGTCACTGGCTGGCAGGCCTGCGGAAGACATGATGGTGATACGTGTTATCTGATAAGCGAACGCGGAGTTCAATTGCTGGTCATTGCGCTAGACGGAAAGGCCGGGTACTTGAGGAACTGAACGAAACCTTCCACGACGACACACGAGAGGATTAACGGCTGCCTGACCCACAGTGCAGGGCCCGAGGGAAAATGTAGGGCAGTCTTGGGCGTTGCTGAGAGATCGATGTCGCAAGAAGTCGCTTGCCTGCGTTCCCAGCCTCAGGGACATGTTATCCGCTACACAACCAACATCTCACTGACCCAATACCGGGGGACCTAGGTGTTCATCTTCCTGACGATAACAAAAGGCACGCTAATGGGGAGGACTCGCTCGCTCTGTACATGTCATTTTTTCCAGCAGCTTAGGGCAATGGCGGCCAAATGGTTCTATCTCCAAGTTCGACGTTCAACTTTCGGTAGCTCAGTTGGCATTTATATAGTCCGAATTATCGCTGGGTTCTTCCGTCACCAACTGGCCATCTTCCGGCTGTCAGAAGAGAATATCTTCCCTAGAGTTCCACCGTCACTGCCAGCGGCATCCAACGAACTATGTCATTTAGACCTTTGGCTCAAGTATGCGATATTATAGGCCTCGGGTTTGGGCCCTCCAACCTTGCGATTGCTGGTGCATTTCTCGAGAACCAATTCAGTGTAAGAATCGTCCGTTTACTTGTTGCACTACATCCCTCCTGATGATATGCCAGTCACCCATTTCCATCGACAAACTGTGCTTCATTGAAAGAAATGATGAATTTAGATGGCACCCGGCAATGCTCCTACCTGGGGCTCAGATGCAGATCAGGCAAGTGATATCTCCGATCCTCCGAGTCGTTACCATTATCTGATAACTATGGTCCAGCTTTCTTAAGGACCTGGCTACCTTGCGCTGCCCCCAGAGTCCACTCACTTTCATTTCCTACTTGCATTCACAAAATCGCTTGTTAGATTTTATTAATCGTGGCCGAACCATTCCCACCCGGAAAGAGTACTCTGATTATCTGTCTTGGGCAGCTCAATACGTGCAAGATAGAGGTGTCAAGGTTGCTTTCGGCGAAGAAGTGGTTGCGCTCGGACAAATGGACGCGTCCACTATTCAAGTACATTCTCGAGTCCTGTCAACTGGTCAACGTGTTGTGCGTCTAGCAAGTATGGCCCTGGATCCGCTCACCAACCAGCACTGACAATTCGACTCAGAAAATCTTATCATATCCCCGGGTGGTTCACCCCGTATACCGAGACCACTCGCGACTACTTGGATTAAAGAGCTTATGATCCACAGCTCGACTTATCTAACATCGGTTATCCCCCTATTGAGTTCACTACAATCACGGAGTCCCGACAGACGCCCGCTACGTATCGCTATCATCGGGTCTGGTCAATCCGCTGCGGAAATCGTGATAGACCTCCACTCCCGATTGGCTGCTATACCAGTCGTTGGAGATAAGGCACATACCCTTGATCTCATTATCCGGAAAGGATCCCTGAAACCGAGCGACGCTTCACCATTCGTCAATGAAATATTCAATCCAGAGGGTAAGTGATCGACGCAACGGAACACTTTCTCCGAATGTAACCTATGCCGTATTTTCAGCGACCAATGATATTTTTCGGCTCCCATCCCATTCTACCAGACAGAAACTCCGTCTCGAATATGCAAGTGCGAATTATGGAGTCATTAATCCTCATACCCTGGAATTGGTCAGATTATATATTCTCCCTGAAAACCCAATGACCTCACGCGCCAAAGCAGTTATACGAAATTATGTATGATCAGAAGCTCGATGAAGGGATATCCAGGCGCACCAAACGCATTACCCCTTCGATAAAGCCCAAGTTCACCATTCTGAACCATTCTGAGATTTTATCCGCGGAAGTGTCACGAACTGGCTCGGAACCACTTACCCTTATTTTGCAACACACCATGACGCACGACGTCTGCGAGCGTCCGTACGATGCAATCATTTGTGCCACTGGGTATGAGAGGCGATCATGGCTCCGTCTCTTGACGAATTCGAGTCTAGGAAAACACTTCGGACTCGATGAAAATGCCCAAGAATATACTCATCTGGAGGTGGAGGCCAATTTACGAGAGGACGTGATTGATGGCGATGCACCTTTGGCTCTCGAGGTTGGCGACACCAAGGATCAAAGCAGCAGTTCCAACACAGGAATGAGCAACGGGGGATTACCGAGTTCTTCGGATTGGGCATCAGATTGGGCACATGAAAGAGGTGGGCCCATCAAGAAACTCTGTATCTCACGGGCGTATCGCCTTCTTCCCACGACACGCCCCGAGCAGGAGAGACTACAGGCGCGCATTTATGTACAAGGATTGGCGGAGGAAACGCATGGCCTTAGTGATACGCTACTGAGCGTGGTGGGCGTTCGAGCGGGCGAGGTCATGGACGATCTGTGCACGCACATCGCGTCGAACGATAGCAGGGGTCCACCGAGTGCTCGGATGTGAGGTGGGATTGGTTCTGGAGTGGCCTGAATGATGAAGGCAGGTTTAGCCCTGTCGATGGGATGATAATCTAGACTGGAACGATTTGTTCGGTTTGTACGTGGTCGGGCCGGTCACAACTTATTCCCACGACTACCTCTCCTCGACCATCCAGGCATGCGTATCGAAAAGTGTTATTTTTGCTCGACGAGTGTCTACCCCGGTCATGGTAAAAGAAATATATTTTTTGCCCTAAAAAACTACTTCATCTGCACCAGGAACTGCGTTCGTTCGCAACGACGCCAAAGTCTTTCGTTTTTGCACTTCCAAGTGAGTATATTGCTCTTGGAGGCCACCATCTTCCTCATCTGGCTGTAGATGTCACAAGAACTTCAAGCTAGTTTTCATCACATTCCTTTTTTCTCTCTATTAATGGTTGGGGCGGACAGGATGAAGCGCAATCCACGCAAGGTGCGGTGGACAAAGGCTTTCCGGAAAGCAGCTGGCAAGGAGATGACCATTGTGAGTACGATACAGTATGATATGTCCCTATCCCTGTTGTGACGGTAGGTCGGATGCTCTCAGGATGCTACGATCGATTTCGAGAAGCGCAGAAATGTTCCGGTTCGTTACGATCGCGAGCTGGTGCAGACTACGATCAAGGCGATGAAACGGATTGGAGAGGTCAAAAAGCGCCGGGAGCACGCATTTTGGAAGCAAAGGTAGGTCGCCACTCGCTCAGCTAACCGACCGCTCACAGTCACGTCCGACAGAATGGCGACTGCTCGGGAAAAGCAGCTTGCACACCGGGCCAAAAAGATGGCAGCCAAGTCAGCGTCCGTCAAGCTTGTGGAACCGATGGCAGTGGCATCTCCATCCAGAGAGAGAGAGCTGGAGAAAATCAAAGTACCAAGCAAGAGTCGGAGTGCACTCGTCAGGGGAGATGGTCAGTTCATGGGTATGGATGTCGACTAGCATGTACTTTTATTGTCGTACTCGTGCATGGGAGAAGACTTCATCAGGGGCTATCATCCAGATTTGTATTGCCACGACGTGTGAGTGTACGTATTCTAACCTCCAAGGCCTGGCAAGCCCCTGCTCGACTGGGCCATCTCCGCAGCGCCAGCCCAGTGCACTACAACGCCCATCTACTATTACGATTCTAGGCTATCCAGGACATGTTCCCCTCCCTTCTCTGAAATCTGCAATCGCCATGTCTTCGTGGTACTCCTCATGGTTTTCGGGTCTACCTATGTTTGATTTCGCAGTCCCGTCCAGCATTCAACGACGCTTCTTTTCGTTTCTCTTGAAGAGAACTTTGGGTCACTTCCTAAAGCCAGGTCAACTTGATCTCCACCAGATCGATTCTCAGCTTGGGTCTGGGACCGTTCAAGTGAAGGACTTGGAGCTTGATGGACAGGTGAGCCTCCTGCTCCTGCTTTGTCAATGTACACCTGACACTGCCTCTTAAGGCGATCAACCAGTTACTTGTAGGACTTCCAGTGTCCTTGTATGACGGTTTCATATCTGGCGTCACCGCTCGTATTCCTTTCCCAAATCCACTCTCCTCGAGTGTCGGTTTTCATGTTCAATCCCTCAATCTCACGTTTCAAGTAGCGCCGGAACAATTCACACCTCACCGTTTGCCTCACAACAGTTCCAACCTCGTCGATTCAGTCGTATCTGTTGCCGAGACTTTCATTCATGACGAGCTTACACTTCGAGAGGAAGCGACTCTACGACAAACACTTAGGCCCTCTACTGGATCGTCACCTCCTATAGACGAGAGTGAGAACGTACCTGGAGGTTTCAACCCACTCAGGCAAAATATACGTGCAGAAGAAGTACCCAAGGAAAGGCATGGAGACGACGATCCTGCGGGGGTGTCAGTTTTCGCCACTCTCATCGAGCGACTCCTCTCCAAGTTCGAGTTTTCAGCAGCGGACACCAAGGTCACTATCGTCTATCCTGGACGGGCAAGCTTTACGCTCTCCATTTCAGAGCTAGCGTACCGTACCGATCCAAGTCCCCTTTCGGAAAACAATATAGGAGTTCAGTCGGCATCGGAAGGAAATGACTGTTTTGGACAAATGCGCACGGTATCGATCTCAGGGCTGAAGGTGACTTCGCGTGATTTACGCGTCGTCGCTTCCTCTCCAGCCGTTTCAAGCACGCTATCCCCCCTTTCCCGAAAATCTCCGCCACTATGCTACAATCCATCAGCCGATCAATTATCACGCAGCTCGTCATTTTCTTCTTTGGACGAAGACACTCAATTTAGAATGTCGCAGTCAATTGCCATACTTCCTCCTGCTTCTCCGCGTCCATCGTCTCCTTCGAATAGCATGTATGAGAGCGCCGTTTCCGCAGTGCGTCCACGGCCTGCCAAACTGGACATTACTTCGACGTCGATTTCGGCTTCCAAAGCCGTTGACATTGATCATCTTGGACGAGCTCGTTTATGCCCTCAGACGTCAGTGTCGAGTCGGGACTCTGTCGAGGAGGTTCTACTTTCCTTTGGCTCACAGCCCATAGTGTGTTCGCTGCAGATTCCTTCACGGCGTACCCAACCCTCTGAACAAATCTCACAAACTGATACTGGTTACCCGGCCAATCCAGAAAATATTGTTCCCGATACGCCCGAGCGAGAGACCCTCCAGTTGTCTGTCATGGTCGGAACACTTGCTTGTGCTTTTCACTCTGAACATCTGCGCGTGCTACTGGATATCGTGGATGTGTGTATATCTGAGCTTCCCGCACCCTCACTTGTCTCACGAAAAGAGGTACCATCGGAATCTCTTCATACAACGTTTTGCATGGAAGCAAATGTCGTTATTCGCGGAATCGTCATCATCGCACTTCTAGAGCCAACGACGGAGGTTGTATATTCTCTTGACCCTTTCTATGCACGGCCCTTTGTACCACCAAGATTGCCTTGTGCCTACCTACGATTATTCCTCGACGGTCTCTCCTTTTCCTTTTGGCACTCTGCACCATCGCCGGGTATATCAATCTCTCATGCACCACGGACTTTGTCATCTGTGCCTGTGGACCGGTCGACATCCGCAAAAATGGTCATTTCAGACGTGTCTCTGTTCGCCTTTCGCGCTCTTTCTTCCGCAGATGATTTACAGGTTGCGGTCCCAATTGTGATAACCGATCATTACTTGCCCATGTTACACACTACCTCTCACCATCGCCCTTCGCTCGCCCCGGAAAGACCAAGGGACATCAAACTACCTGGGTTCGAGGTGACTGACTGGACACAAGCCAAGTTCAAGGGCGGTTCGGCAAAGTTGTCAACATGGCGTTCGAAAAATCGAGCAACACCAGGGAAAGTAGAGAAGTCACACACACCATCTCAAAGACCCAGTGACCTACCCAGCTCCCCGAGCCCCTTCATCCCTAGTCCCTTCTCCGAAGTGGAGGATAACTTATTACCTCCTGCCATCGAAGCTTCCGGTCGGTTGGCATCGCCCTTCCCCACCCAGGACGATTCACGGACTATGGATGTCAAGATCGCGCCGTTCCACTTGTTCTTCGATGTTGGAATGATTTTAGAGAGCCCGCTTGTGCATTTCGTTGAGAACATTGCGTCAGCCGCGATCTTCACACCCCGGAGAGCATCAGGTACAGTTAGAAGCGGGAATGTCCCTCAACAAGGCCTCGGAGAATCAAGCGAAGACGATATAGAGGCGCTCGCTTTGAAAGACCTCGACTTGGGAATAAATTATCTGCGTACAGAGACTTCAAAGCGGAAATCTCTTCAAGGGCGACCAGCCTTACATAAACAGAAGGTTGGTACCTGGTTTATCTTTTGCTCGCTTCACTCAAGGCACTTTAGAAGTTAGTACCAAGCGAAGCAGGCCTTGATCTTCGCCTGACATGCCCAATGGTTCGAGTTGAAGTGCGCTGTCCCCCTCCCCCTCCCCACCTACCACGGTCCGGCTGTGTGCTATTTGACTTCCGCGGCTTGACAATTTCTAACGAGCCTCCTTCCACTAAATCCTCTCTTAGGTTCTCAGAAGGGATGTCACCGCCACGCTCCAGTGACAGCGTTCCGAGTGTAATCCTGAGAATACACCTACAAGAGATACTTTCCGCTTACTCCTTAGTTGGCGATGACGTGGCCCACACCATTTTGACGCTTGGGTGCCTACCAACTAGGGAGGTTGGACCCGACACTAGCACGCTTTTGGCCACGGACACCGAATCAAGTACACTTCCCCTTTCTGTCGTTCTGGGGAGACCTAACACTGCGAAGGGACTGGCGAGCAACCCTTCGAGCAGGTTGTCAATAGTTGTTGACATCCCTTTGGTAAACCTTGTTGTAGAGAAGGCAGTACTGGATGGCCTTCAGTACTGGGCAGATGATATGGCCCAGCTGATTGAGAGAAGCTTTGCGGCTTCAGGCAGTGCAACAGAAACTCCCTCGAGTCATGACCCAAGCTTAATTGGAAGCCGGTACTTCACTCAGCCACGGCGGAGTGTTACTCACAGTACCGATGAGATCGCTGCAGAAAAGCCCAATCACAATAGCACCGGCGAAACCGTCGTCAAGGTCAGCGTGACAGAGGGCAAGTTCCTTCCCTGAAAGGGTAGGAGAAACAGGACTCACATTCCCATTAGTTTTGCTTAGGTTTATTGTCCCTCGAAGCGGTGAATCTCGCCACGCACGACCGTTCGACGTATGCGCTTTTGATTTGGACGTGCTGGTTGAGTTGAAACCGGAAGGCAAGGTGTGCAAGGTGACATAGTTTTTTTATTCATCTGACATTACGGGACCAGGAAGAGAGTGTGGTCACTGCTGGGATCATGGACCTTCTCATCGCAGACACGTCAAGGGAAGGGGATTACGTAATTCTGATTAAGAACCCAGTTCGAGGCCTCGTGAGTAGTGACGTTTAGTTCTGCATGCTCACTGAAATGCATGTGGGCCACAGTCGTCAGCACCCAGACCCTCTGTGAAGTTCAGGATAACGTCCTTCGCAGTCCCTGAAGCAACCGCCAAAGAATCACGCATTAAGCTTACTCTGTGTGGTTTCACAATGCATCCACCACTTGATGGTAGCTTCGGGAGTGATCTAGCTGTATTTGCCAAGACACCACCAGGAGTGCGTATTTTAGGCCCATTTATATACACTATTTGATACAATTCTTTAGGTATTCGAGTCCGTCGTACCATCTGAATGCACTCGAGTTACAGTAGGTGTCGTCGACGTGCCGGTCCACGTACGCATCCTGGGGCATCCTGGAGCTGCTGTGTTGTACCTTGGCGAAGCTGAATTCTCAACAGAGTTGGTGGGGGAGTCATCTGAATCTGCATTCGTATTGAGCGTTTCGTCATCACACATATTTTTGGTTGATTCGATCCTGGATGCATCCGGATCAGTTGAGACAAACCAAACTTCTCTCGGCCGTGGTGTTGACTTTTGGAAGGTCAGTTGCAGGCACTCCGCCGATGACATGTCTGCTCACTGCAGGATCAGGATTCTGGTTATGCATTGATTGCGGAGATTTCTCATTCTCAGCTCACCTTTCGAGCAGACAATAGGATCTCACCACCAAGTATTAGCGTTCGTAGTAGTTTTGAACCACGGAAACAAGCCTTAATCACACACCCATAGGTTGTCATCACACGAATCGGCCTCCAAATCCACCTCTGTGCAGATACTATTGGCGCGCTCACGGGGTTGATAACCAACGTAATGCATACTCCAAGGGATGAAGAAGACATTCGGTACGCTATGCCCAAAAGTACTTGGCATGAAGCATTGAACTGAAATTCCTGAATGAAGTCATTGTCGCGTAACTCCAAGAATGCCGGGCACTATCACTGGCGACCGTGAACATGACATGACTGGTATCGGTGCTTCGTTCAAGTCGTCACTGTGTTGCTAAATTCCAACGTTTAGCCTCTCTGGATGAACATGCTTTCAGGCTCATCCCCGAAGTTGGAAGTACAGCGGACATGATATCTGACGACTTGCCCGTTAATCAGGACTACTTAGACGCATCCTTTGGAACTGCCGCGGGCCTCCGAGAACTCAGGGATGACGACCTTGAGTACTTTGACTCGGAAGAACAGACCGCTCATAACGCTCTGATGGGCCAACTTGGCATCATATCGAATGTGGGGGGTGAAACAGTCCGCATCTTGAAACCTCTTTCTTTCGTTGAACACTATTTCAACACAATTTCCCCTGATACAATCCGGGGACCAAGCAGGTATGAGACCAACGACAATGCGCGCGCTCCAGCTCACGCGCTGGCGCAGCGATACTACCCTGCAGATAAGGATCTATGATTCAGATGTGGTTCTCTTCCTACATGATGGATTCGACTGGCCTCGGACACGCAAAGTCATCGAGAAAGAAGTCAAGGAGATGCGCAAGAGGCTTGCACGTATACGTCAACTAGTTGCTACTGGGCAAGCACAAGAACCTATAGACGAGGCAACCAGCACGACACTCTTCAATTCGCTCCATATCGGACTCGCACGGGATTTAGAAAGCATGGATCCAGACACCCTTATTGCCGCAATCGACGACGAACTTGACGATTCTACCGAGACCGAGAGCTCTTGGCAGTCTTTACATCCCGCCTCTCCAGGTCGACTGCGGATCGTGTCAACGCGCGTGCATGCAAAGCGCCTTACCCGATCCAAGGGTCCTTCGATTGAGATTCGATTGGAAGGTTTGAACGTAGAGATCGACAATTACCGGCCTGGCGATACCTTGGTATCACGCACGCTGATCTTAGTCAGAGATATTGAAATTCTCGACCACATCAAGACATCCACGTGGAAGAAGTTCCTTACGGACATGCGATCGGACTCACGAGGGAATGTCAGAGAGACCGAATCCAATATGGCACGAGTAGAGTTACTGAGTGTGCGTCCCTCCCTGTCGCATCCCGCAGAAGAAGCACGACTCCGCGTAAGCCCTGAATCATCATTAAGAACGTACCACTGAAATGAGCAACCCCGTCCCTAGGCAAAAATCTTACCTTTGCGGCTGTATGTTGATCAGGACGCCCTCGATTTCCTTAAGAAATTCTTCGCCTTCCAAGATCCAGATAGTCCTTCAGCACCAGAGAACGGGGAAAAGACAGAGGATATATACTTCCGTAAGCTGTTTCCCTACATTGGTGTCGTGCCCAATCATCAGGTTTGGACGTAGAACATGCCGAAGTTTTTCCTGTGGATATCAAACTAGACTACAAACCTCGACGTGTTGACTACAGAGCCCTACGAGACGGCAGAACGATAGAGCTAATGAACTTCTTCCACTTTGATGGAGCGGAGATGACGTTACGGCACCTGACCCTGCACGGTGTGCGTTCGCTCTAAGCATGAATGTTAACTAGCTGACACGCCACTAGATCACCGGGTGGCCGCGTTTCTTCGACACTCTGAATGACCTCTGGACTCCAGATGTGAAGGCTACGCAGCTCGTTGACGTCATCTCTGGCGTAGCTCCGATTCGGTCTGTAGTCAATGTCGGTTCGGGGGTCGCAGACCTTGTTTTACTCCCCATTGCACAATACAAGAAGGATGGACGCATAGTCCGCGGAGTCCAGAAAGGCACTAAGGCATTCATCCAGTCCACTGCCATGGAGGCTATCAAACTTGGTGCTCGCCTAGCCACTGGTACGCAGGTGATCCTGGAGCAAGCTGAGAATGTGTTGGGCGGTCAGTTCAAAGACCCCGTCACTGCTGAGGCCCTTCAAATACCGTATGAAGACGAGTATGCGGAAGGCTCGGATGAAGACCTGATTAGCCGCTATGCTGCTCAGCCCACCGGCCTGAAAGAAGGAGTACAGTCGGCCTACCACAGTTTGCGGAGGAATTTACACTCTGCTGCTCAAACTATATTAGCGGTACCCATGGAAGTATACGAGAGATCTGGAAACGAGGTTGGTTGGGGGGAATGGGCCAAAGATCCTTCCTGGCATCGAACTAACCACTTTCACTCCCAGGGAGCGGTCAAAGCCGTCGTACGCGCAGTTCCAATTGCCGTGTTGAAGCCCATGATCGGTGCTTCTGAGGCAGTGAGCAAGACTCTTATGGGACTTCATAATACCCTAGATCCCAACATCCGACTTGAGAATGAAGCCAAGTACAAACACCGTTAATTCTCGTTTGCTTATAATTTTGTCACTATCTAGCATTCATCGTGTATATTAAACACCATTGTCTCTTTGTCGACAGCAATATTCGTCCACGAAAGTGGACTCGGCGTTTGTTCATTGTCAGAATGAGAATGATATGTCTGATAATGTATGCGATATCAAGATTACAGAAGCAGATCCAAACAGGTAGGTCTCAGTGTCTCGGTGTAATGATTACATACCCATCATCAAGTGGGCTGGTAATGTAAGCCTCTGACAATAATGCCTGAACAGCCATGCTGAAGATAATGCTGGGCTTTCAACATCTTTTGATGGGATGTAGTTGAAGTGACCTACATGAACTGAAGCTCTGTGCATCCACACAATCCTTGAATTGCCTGTGCCATTTCTGCAATCAAGACAGGTTGACTGTGGTGACACATGTACTTGATAATGATTGCTTCAAGTGGTTTAAGGCCAGCATATGGTTGATGTTTCTGTGGTGAGAATGTACTGGGGAGAATGGCAGGGGAAGCCAGAGTCACATAGGCAATGTGGTCCTGAACACTGGCATCATCTTGATATACTTGGTCAGTATCTATGGGAATATTATGATTGGGCTCAGGGTCTCTGTCAAAGTCATATGGCTGATGCAGGTATGTAAACAGCCTTCATTCCTCCAAACTTGACCAGCCCACCTCAATGTGTTGCTGAATGAGCATGTTGGTGTAGATCACATTGAGAATGTGATACATGACTTGATAATACCCCTGGACTGGGCGAATATGGCAGATGGAGAGTTTGGTCGGAAATCGGTCATCCTTTCTAGTTGGAACTGCCAAGACCTCAACATAGGTGTGCTCTCTTTAAAAGGCATGATAATCTGTTGACATAGAGGAATGAAATGGTGATGGGCTTACAGGGCCCGACATCGAGCTATTTCTTCCCTTTCTGCCTCTGTCACAGACGGCCCGTCGAGGTCTTTATCAGCACGTATCCTCCCTGTTCCATCTTCAAGAATGTATTGTACGCTACTTGTTAGCGTTTTCTCTACACTTATCACATGGGCGACCAGCTCGACCTGTGGGTGTCAGCTCTTGGATGTCAATTCCGAGCAACCCGTGCACCTACAAAACCGAAGCCTCTCCCTTCGATTACCAGAGACTTGTCTTTAAAGACAGGCGAGGGCTCTGCTTGAAGCAGCTGGAAAATCGTGACACTACGAAGGATCTTTTTCCAGCCATCACTCTTGGGTGGGACCCAAGAAACCATGGAGATGTGTTCTTCATTGAGTTGCTGATCAGACATCAACGATTGAATGTAGGTACGGTGAGATGAGGTTGAACATCGACGCGTTATGTAATTGTCGTACTAGGGGCCTTCATCGTGTTTTTTAGTCCTCTCGACCAGAATACCATCAACGACGCTAGCAAATATGCCTTAACTTAACACAGCATGAAATGGGATTCATCAGCGGCAGTAAACACGAGCCCTTCCTCCGTCAATTTATCAAGTGCGTTACTGAATGGCTGGGATAAGCGTGTATGATAATGCAGCATGGCCCATATATACCTTATCGTCACAGCATTCCCTCCCACTGCACGGGCGATGGCGCTGACATGGATGCCCTCTGCACCGCATGCTTGAGCCCGCATGAAAGTAATTATAGAGCGATGCAATTCCGGCAAATGTGAAAACGGGTCGCCAGAGGTAGTTGGCTGAACTGAATATGCAGTGCTTGGACCAGCCCCGCTCGTTGCTTGAGGATTTTGGCCCGGTCGAGGTGGCTGTAGCAAGTTGCATTGAGCAGGGTGTGGCAAGTATCGAAACTTACTGGACCACGCTCCCATATCAGAGTGACAGTCATAGCCTCCAGAAGGTGAAAGTAGATCTCGGCAGGCGACTCAATTGGCCGTATGAGATTGGTGTTGATGTATTTTTTGTTCCCGAACATCTTCAGACTCCCCAGTACCCGTACATATGCTCCCTCGCTACAAGGATCAGCAATCGGGTTACTTATAACGGAGTCAACTCACACAATGCAATTCTTCTCTGGATCATCCTCCATAGAGGAGTCCGTCCAATGACGAGCTTCGATTCGACCTGAACCATCATCGAGCATGTATTGACTATTCGTCGCCTGTGTTTGTACTGAAGCGATGTATGCGACAACGGTGACCTGCACACTGGTTAACAAGTTGAATATTGAAGCTTGATTCTTTTTTTACTTGTCCAATCTCTTGGTCGTCGAGGACCCAGTCGGCGTCTGTGTGTGCTTGGCTGGCTTGAATAAGTTGGTAGATCGTCATGGGGCGCAGTGAATGCGCAGTTTCGCTTTTCTGAATAGCGAGGGAATGAGAGTAAGCCAATAAGGAGTGAAAGTCAAACGCACACGAGCGAGACCACCGGGGCTGCCAGCGGCACTGCCATACGGTGAGCCTGCTGTCATGTAGCCACCACCTGCTGTTCCGCCATAGTAGTTATTTTCGTTGACTGCATGATATGAATGAGTACCAGGTCGATTCTTGAATTCTGCGCTGACCCACATTGGCTCATTGCGATGTACGATGTGTAGTGCAAATTTCAGAGTATCATTGACTTGACCTTACGCGACGCGTTATGACGCGAAACGTTATGTTGTCACGTCACGTCATATCACGCCTATCACAGGTAGTACGTCTAAAAGGATGAGTGGGGCTGATGCAGACGACACACGTAGTCATATACAAATGTGCCTTATGATTGTCCATATGCAGTGTTGAGCTTCGCCATTCCCTTCCCAACCCCTTCGAGCCCCTTCTTTCGCGAGTCAGTCACGTTCTTTGCAACATTCAGGACGAAGTCATGGGTGATCTAAAGTCCCAGAAAGACCGTCGTTAAAATCGGGTTCATCCCACCAAGAAAAAAAAAAGGAAAGACCTGTTCAAAAGTCACGGATGTGCAGGCTTGCATAAATGCTCGGCGGCGCTCCAGGGAACCTTCAGCCTCTCCAATTCTGATTAACGCTGTTGACATTTCCTCCAGCACGTAACTGGCTTTCGACCGAACATCCTTGAACTGCAAAACAAGCTGTCGCGTATCCGTTCATTAGGACACGCAATCGGTAGATTTATAGCGTTACAACTGACGTTACCAAGTTTGTGAATCTTTACCACGGCGGGCGACTTGAAGCGCATCGTCTCAATTGCGAAGAGAATAAACGCCTGGAAAAACACGTTAGCCCGGGTACGAGGGTGGTAACAAACTGATCACCTCCTGTGTGATTGTGGCAACATGTAACAGCTCCGATATTGGGCATCTCGACTCTAGCAAACGCCTGAAACGAGAGAGCATGGAGTCGAAGAACGCAACGAGTAAACCTGGCGCTTCCTTGATAGGAGGTGCCTCCTCATCTTTCTTGGGGCGACCATTCGCGTCACCATTGTGAGCTTGGAGGTCAATGCCACGCAATGGGAAGCCAGTCTTCAGCTCTGTTTGTCTTGAGGCCTCCGCCAATACTGCTGCCGGTGGGGGACGAACATAGTTGTGATGAGGTTCAAGCCAGTCGCCCAGGGCAGTGGCCCAGTCGAACAGTTGGGCCTCGTCGGAGGTCAGCTAGGGCAACATTAATGACGCATGGGGGCTTGAGCCGAGGCACACTTACCTCTGCGATTTCTTTTTCTCTCCTTAAAGCGAGCCGTTCTGGCAGGGGTAACTGCACCTCGGGATCTGAGCTCTTCTTAGGCCGATCACCTACGAGCAATTTCTCTTCAACAACATCATCCAAGTCGCTAGCATGCTGGAATGCACGGATATAAATCTTCAAAAAACACCACAACCATCCTTGCTGAAATAGAAACAATGCTTAGATATTTGAGTACCATATAACCAGTGGGATACTCACGCCAGTCGACGTCCCAAACAGTAGTGTTTGGTCATTGAAAGTTGGTTTACAATGGGGGTGATAGTTGGGGATGATGACGAAATCGCGGTTGTCGTGGTGAGCTATGTTGCCAATGCTGTTAGAATCAGCCACAAACAATCCTAGGGAACGCACCGCGGTCAAACATGAATTTGAGTTCAATCAGTTCCATGTCTATGATATCCGTATTCAATGGTTCATGAGTGAGACGCATGCGGACGTGTTCCAATTTAACGACATCCCTCTGGAGGGAGTTCTCCAGTCTGTCCTCGAAATCGATGAAATCCGGAATTTGAGTGTACTTCTCCGCAGTGAAGGAACGAACGATGAAGTCCGAGGTCTAGACTGGTTTAGGGGAAGAGGATCCCAGTATGGAGAGGAAACGAACCTCTTGAGAGCTTGCTAGGTATATCTGGCTAGACTCTAGGCATTCCGAAGGGTATGTTAGGTCCCCAGTGGCGGCAAGTGAGAAGGTCAAAGCGCGGGTAAGGATGAGATGGGACAATGTGTCATTTTGCACTTGTTTGACATTCATCTGACGATAGTGTTCCAGGGCGAGGGATGATGCACCTTATTCAAACGGTGAGTGACATGACGAGCGCAGACATCATATGCGCACCTAAAATACGATATATCCGAACGAGCATTATGCGCATTTGGAACGACATACGACTCTTAGTCAATCCATATTCCAAGACTGTGACTGCCTGGTATAGGGCTTCTTCTGAACGATTGAGCGCCCAGATCATCACGAAAGCACTCGCAGCCAGGAGAACTAGGTCGTCGACGGGCTGTAGCTCGGTGACTGGGAGGTCTCTACCGAGTACGAGGCCCTCTAGGTATTCTTTGAGGTACTTCAACCCGTGGGCAGTCTCAGACTCGACAGTGATTTCCGAATCCAGGAGCATGTAACGCTCGAGCTTCCGTACGTTAATCAGCCGCTGAAGGTCACCCACGGACGCCTGAGTTGGGATTGCGAATTGAAAAAAGAACACATTACCGCGCAATTGCAGATGGTGCTTACGAAGGATGGTTGGTGGCGCGCAAGGAATGCTTTCCACCGGTCAAGCGATGTAGTCTCCAAATCAAGAAAGCTGATCAAGTCCTCAAAGCAACACGCTTTGTCACCAAACTCATTGAAATAATTCTCCATCAAGCCGACCACTACGCTGTCATCTGGGACCAATTTTCAGCATCTGGACAAAGTGCACGGTAACAGAGAACTGACCGACAAGGCCAAATTTACAAGCCCTGTGTTCTAGTTCAAGCAGAGCCAGAGGAGCAGCCCGGTTCTTTGTACCGTCCTTCTCCGCAACCTCTGCAAGGAATGCGCGAGCTTTGGAAACATTTTCCAGGCATTCCGATTCGTTCTTGCTTTGTTCCGCGATCTGTCCTTCTCGCTGGGGCGAGATTGGGGCAAAAGTTGAATCGAGAGCGGCCAAAAATTCTAGCCAGTTACGGTCTCTAAATAAATGATCAGTCTCCGAACTACCAGAAGGGATACCACGAAGGTGGAACGAGACAAACCCGTTTGAAATTTTTTGTCGTGCACGATCTCCTTCCTCACTGAAAAGACCTCTACTTTGCCAGATCTCCCGACGGGTTTGATCGCATGCGAGGCTGGTTGAGCAGATCGTCTTCCCAACATCACTTTCCAACAGAGTGTTGGCTTCGTCGTACAGCTCCAACTCTTTCAGAATGGTGATGTGCATGTGAAAGCGATCTGCTGTTAGGTAGGATGGTGATGGTGATGAGGTGACGAGTCTATGGGCGAGCTTATAGAGTAACGCCTTCATGCTTGGAGTTGTTGAGGGATCGCTGGCCTGGGAATGGGTGATGTGAGCTTGTGACTGGTTGTACGGACGAGACGGACCTGAAGGATTGCGCTCATGACGCTCCAATACAGGTACCGATCCTCCTGGAATTGTTTGTGCATTCTCGTAGAGACCTGCGAGACAGAGATGAGAGAGTAAAGATGGCAGAGTGATATGGACACAGGGTGAGGATATACCTGTTGAGCAGACTTCCAGTTCGCAGTGCGCACGTATGCAAAGAAGGTCTGGGCGCCATACTCTTCGTTCAGGGGCTGTTGCTTGTAGGCCTCCTCGAACATGCTAACCATGTCTGTGACTGAAAAGAGGGATGTAGGCACCTGCCAGCTGGGAGGGGTTGGGACATACTCCTTCCGAGACCTTTGAGGACGTGCATCATGGCAGAGATGGTGGGATCGTCGAGGGGCTTGACGGTGAGTACTTGATCGCACAAAGCGAGAGATTCTTCGACTTTTTGGGAGCGCACGAGAGCAAGGGCCTTGAGAGACTGTTCACGAATAAGTTGAAGGCGTGGTTATGCGGAAGGAGAACATTCCTTGACGAGCAAATTGTTGGGATATTTCTTGAGGAGCTTGTTGCAAGAGACGATTGCCGATTTGTTGGAGCCGGTGTCAAGAGCCTCTGCGGCCCAGGCAGTTGGCGTTAGCAATGCGTACCGAGAGAACGGACCGGGGACGGACCATAGATGGGACGAATCTGGCGTTCGAGGGTGACTGCGGTAGACATCTGCGTGTGGAAGACAACGTTGGGCGGGGGATGAGATGGACTGACGAGACCGCGAATTTTTTAACGGCCAACTCGACTAGCCGTTCCGCTAATACACGGCCGTTTTCGGCGGTTGAGTACACACCTCATCACACAACACTCTCATGGCCTTGCTGTCACGGTGGGCGACTCTGTCGACGGCGTTGCATTGGACTGACTGGTTACAGCGGGATAGATCCTCTTCTGGGTGTGTTCACGGGGTGCCTCGCTTACTATCTCTACGAGACACATCCTCGCACGGCGCTGCCTCCCGACCAACGACTGGGTGCTCTCCTCAGGTGGAAGTGGGCCAAGGAACACCCAAACCCCACAGCGCAGAAGGGACGAGGGGCCAGTACATAGGATATTGGTCCGTGCACGCACAAGCAGAGCTGTCTTCATACTACCTTGGCATATTCCTTCATGTACTCGGCTGTGCGGACCGTGGCATTCATAGACAGGGCTTTCTTCAGTCCCAACCCTAACCCTATGCACCTGTGTCATACAACAGTGCCCGCAACGTCTCCATCACCCCATGAAAGGTTTGCCTGTCCCCATCGTCATCGTCGGTATCATGTCTCCGAAGCGCGATGCCTACAACAACACCGCGAGGCTCACCCCCGATTGCTAGCCAGACGAGAGTCGCAATCTGTGCTGCATACAGCGAGTAGAGTGTCTGCATATATGCTGACGGCGCACTCCCAAAGATCGGCGTGAGTTGTATGGCAGGCGAGGGAGGAGGAAGAGGCCCTCGTGGATCGGGAACATGCAGATCGGCAGTCGACGCAATGGAAGCTTGGATCTGAACACTTATTAACAGTGGTCCCTGAGCAGGAAAAGATGAGTGCACCAAATGGCCCACTTTGCCCATCTGAGTCACCAGCACAAGGATCCGGTCAGCAAATGGCTGGACAACGAGTTCTGTGCGCAGATCATGCACAACCACAGACGTCTGGAGAAACCTGGACATGACGAGCATACGCAGCCCGTGCGTACATCTCAGCCTGATCACGTGCACCTCCAATCTCAGCACACATGCATACCGTGTAGCCCATATGTCGACTCTGGAAGGCAAGAGCTCCCCTAGCAAGGTAAAGACAACCGACGGCGGACGATGGCGAACAAATTGGTGGGATTTACATCCCCTGGTGGAGGACATCTGCAGGTACGTCCCTCTTTTCAGTTGCAATCACGCACGTACAACTCTGACCCCCATCACAGACCCGTCGCTTGGTCCAGTTCATCCACACTCTTCACCGCGCACCCGGTACAGCCCATTGTCATCGCTCGTCTCTTCCCTTCTTCAAAACAGTTCTTGGTCGTGTCTCCAGATCCAGTTCTCCGCTCCCCCGCTTCATATGAACCACCCTCTCTCATCAGTGTATCCCCGGATGACCACTGGCTGTTCGCGTTTTTCCCGAGTCACGAGGGTAGCGGTATCGGTTGCCTTTGGAATCGTGGCCCCTCGGTAGATGCTTGGACAGTCAAAGAGTACTGGCCATTCATCCGCGGCGCCGGCGTCATAACTTGTGCTTGGGCGGGCACTGAGCGCGAGGTCCGTCGTCCCGTCTCGTCCAGGTAACCACTTTCGTTTATCTGGAATAGTGGTCAACCTCCACAGATGGTTCATCCTTTCGCCTCCCCTCTCGCGGTCCGCATACACCCGCGTCGAATCCAACTCTCCTACTCGTGACGCAGGCATACCAGCTTTGCGTCTGCTACCTCCGTATCTATGCGCCCTCCCTCAAAATGATGTTTTGCTCCTTAATCCAGCCTCATTTCACTACCGAGGTCTTGCCATTCGGCGCGATGCACGACGCCCCAAGTACTTCCAAGACTCCAAGATTGTGCATCTATGCCGCTATCGGATTTATTTACAACGGTACTCGTCCTATCAACATTTCTCCGCTACACCTCACACTGCTGTTCCATCAGAACCCTCCATTTTGGTCGCTATGAGGTCCAGGAGGTATCCCACCCCTGACAGCTTGGGGCCAGCCGCCTATAATGGCATCGACCTTGGTATTCCGTTGGACCTTTCACAATCCCATGGTCCATCTCCAGAAGCGCCATCTCCAGACTGGGGCGCATTAGCGGAAGAGCAATTCATCGAGCTGTGCGAAGTCAAGTTCCGTTTTGATGGCATGCACATGGGTATCATGTCCGTTACTGTTGCTTGCCGACCGCTTATACGTCGATTCCCGGACGTTAGGTCTACTCAGTCAACCACTTCCACCTCTTCATCACGCCTTTCCTCACATGAGTGGCCTTGCGTTCATCTGCAACCCACCTCCGAAACCCGATCCCTCAGCTTCTCCGAGAACCTCGCCCAGGAAAGACAGGCAACCTGTACATCAGGCGGATCTCCCTTCAACATTCCTTGTAGCATCTTTCTTGGACTTTGAAGAATGTAGGCTCACTCATTTACATGTGCCCAGCCCTCGGCCCGCTGATATGCACCGTAAATATTCATTCTGCTTCGTAGACACCACGATTCCCAAATCGGCTGTTGTAGTGTATACGCTCGTCCGCGCACCGTCGTCAGCCATGTCGGTCAAGACATCTTGGGTAATATCTGCCATGACATCCCGTTACCGAATTCTAACACGCTTAATCAGACTGCCCATCAGGTCGGAGAGCGCTCATTTTCTCCACGTGCTTTTGCGCTCTCGTGTCCGGTATCGGCCGCCACTAACCCCCGCAGGACGGACCTAATAGCATTGTCGGTGGATCCAGGTGGTCCTCTGCCTCGACGGAGCCAGAAGCCGGGGGAGGTACTGGTTGGTAACCTCGTTGTCCTGCGACTGTGCGTTATGGCGACGCATACGTATCGAATCACTGATGTATTGGAATCGTTTGTGCAGTCCTGACCTTACTGACGATCCCGAATGGGAACAGTTACCGATCATGGCACCAATCAATAGGGTAGGCATGGATTGTAAGTCCGCTCGTACCAGCAAGCATTCTACGCACTCGAATCGGTGTATTCTAGGGCCAGTAAATATGGTAGCGTCAAGAAACCAGATGCTTTTGTGCGCAATCGCCTCGTGTAGAATGTCTATCTATACTCTACCCAAGCAACTCTTGAAGATATCAACATCAGGGGGTACATACGTTTCATCTCTCTACAATATCTCCGCCTCACAATTCTTAGATTCTGCGCCGAGAATTATCTCGCCTCTTTCCGCAGCGCTTGTCACTTCTCTCCAGTCGCGCAGATCGATAGCGGACATTGCCCATGTCCTTGCCGCACCGGCGATGCCGTTAGGTACCGTTGTGGATACCATCAAGGGGACGTGGTTAGCGCTGGAGGTAAATGTACGTGCTGGAGTAGTCGGCGCATTTAATGCTGCGGATGTATTGGGGGCGACTGTTGAGCTTTATAGGTCAGCCAATCTCATTCTCCTCGGTCATTTGTCACATCCCTTCTCAGAACGAGAGCGCGATTTTTCGCGGATGATGACGAGAAAGAATTGTTGTCGTCTCTTTGTAGGAATGCCCACGATATGTGTTCTATAACAGCCTGCCTTGCTGCATTCGAGGACTGTAAAGAGCCTGAGGGATATGATCTAGGTAGAATATTTTCCCTGTAATGGGAATGACTGAGGCTGACCCTCGCTATCTAGAGACTATCTGGCAGCTCGTTAGCCTGTCTGGCTGGATAGTCAGTTTTCTAGAGAAGCTCATGAAGGAATGTCTCTTCGCCGCCGATTTAATCGACTCAACCACAAACACTTTTCAATTTCAACCAAAACCCGAGCCTGTTGATGACACGGATATCCTTGCCTCTGATGGTATGTTGTGCTCATCTGTATTCCGCACCCGTAATGCAGTGGCTTACCCACTCCAGAAAGCAAGCACAGCCCTTCCTCGTCCCCCTTTGATTCACCTATTTTGCTCCATCTCACTCATCCACTCACTCTAACCAATTTGATTGGGGTGGTAATGCATGTGAATCGGTTCTACAATTCACTTTGCGCACTTACGCCCAAAGGAGAATACTCTCAGACTGCGCGGGACATCCTTATGGATGTTGTTGGTTGCTCTGGGCTTGATCTTAGGCGAGTAGAGGAGATACTGAAAGGCGCCATGCCCGACGTGAGAGGTATTCCTGGTAAGTCAATATATCCTATGCCTACTATCGCAGAGCACGTGACCGAGTGAAACAATTTCCGCGTCAACTCTGACATATTTTTGCAACAGGGGATGAAGCAAGGTTGTCGCTATCGAAATGTCACCCAGTCCCTGCTCAGTACCCGGTTTTACGAAGGGTGATCCATACACTCTATACGTCTACAGCAATCGACAAACCGCGTCTGTTTATCAAAGCTGCAGACCTCGTTGAGGGGTTCGCCGACTTGTCGACCTCTGAGCAATCCAGCAAATCACGAGACAGGGATGTGGTTACGAAGGGCATCTTGATGCGGCACAACACCGGCCTACAATGTCTCCGGTGCGGGTATAGGTCAGCGATAGGCGGGGAGGTGAGCGTTGCAGGACATGTCTCGCCGAAGTGGGGAACTTGGGAGAAAATGTGGGCGAGCCGTTGTATTTGTGGGGGAGCATGGATCAATGTAAATTTGTAGGGCATTTGTCCTGTCGATCCACGGTTCTCGGCATACTTGCTCGTTTATGAACCCGGCCAACCAAATATAGTTACAAGCTACCATAACGTTCTGTTCAAACACATAAGCTAAAGACTGTAGATGAACCATGCGCTGCGGTCCCCAAGGCCAGCAGGCTCTGCTTCCTGCGTCGTTTTTAGTCTCCTCTCGCCCTTTGAACGGTTCTCGCGGGAAAGGTACGCTAAATTGACTGCCGCGAGGACGACCATGCCGACGGACATAATAAGAAGCGTGATCGTTGCTTTGGTGTAGTCCGGACCCGCAGACAAGGCCCCGAAGAGCCAGATGGAAAGGATACCACCCGCATTTGTTGCAATGAAAGCCATTGCAACGGCCGTCGCACGCCTGATGTGTGGTGCGCTATTGTTGGCCATCCACGTCGCCAGTGCAGGCAAAGCGCCGCAGGTCCCTATGGACAAGAGGAACAGGGATGCATAGCGGACGTGGCTTGATTTACTTGCTACGAGGATATCAGGACCATGTACCTGTTGCGTTTGCGAAAGCATACCATAAAACAAGGAAAATCCTACAACCTCCAATATAGAAAAAAATATAGTTGTCAGCCCACGACAGCGGTAACGATCTGATATAAAGGCAAAGATCATCGAACCTGATTACGGTTGGAAATTAGCATCTTTGAGACGGTTTTCCAAAGCTACGCACAGGTAAAAGCAGCGGCGGATGGAGGAATGCTCATAAGTGGAGCTTGCTTGCCCACGTAACCAAGAGCAGCCACAATCGACGGGTCAAAACTATCCATTAAAGATTAGTGTAAATGAAGGCTAGCGATATGAACAAGACTCACTAAGACAAGGCGTACATGGCCGAGCCTGAGAGGTGTGGGATGAGCTCATGTTAAATGGAAACATTCGGCCGTACCATTGAAAAACAGGACAAAGCAAAGAATCAAGACATGAGGCGATTTGGTTGCTTTAATGACTTCTGTCCAGCTGAAGTTGTCTGTCTTGTCATTCTGCGAGATGGCACCGTCTTCCTTGAGAGAAAGCACAACATATTTTCGCTCTTCTTCCGACAAGAAGCGTGCTCTTTCGGGAGAGCGAGGAAGCAAGAAGAAAGAGATGATTCCAAATGCAGAGGTAATGGTCCCTTCCTGGGGAAAGGGTAAGCACAACCACAGAAAACAGTGTATACCAGCCTACGATGATGAATATCCAGGCCCAACCGGGCCTGCCACCCTTTCCACCGAAACGAGTGAACCCCGCATCAAATGCACCAGAAAAGACGTTCATCAAGGAAACCAGTGTGAAGAAAGTTGCCACTCTGTAGAAAGGGCTATCGAGAGTTGCGTCAAGCGTGATCTGATACTTACCTTATCTGTAATATCTTGCGAGGATAAAAGATAGATAGATAGAGTACGAGGCCGGGGAAGAGGCCGCCTGAACCAATGATGAGAGGAAAATATTGGGGGATAAGTGCCGACCAACCTTCCATCAATCCCAAGAAGAATCGACAGGCAATCAACCCTGAAGAGTTACGGGCAACACCTATTGATGTTCTGAGTAAATTTCGACTTCAGTTTGGCAGTGACACTTGCCCTGTAAGGCAGTGACAATACCCCATAAAATGACCAAGGTGGGAAGTACGCGATTGGGCCCAATACGCTGGAAAATGAGGACATGAAACGAATCGTATGCTCGACACCGCCGCGAATTACCTTCAAGACTAGATTCGAGGGCAACTCTGCACAGATATGTGATCTGTTCGCTTCTCAAGATTGTGGCTGGTGTGGCAAAAGCTGGCGTACTTACACATAAGTGACAGCCAAAGCTACGGTATACTACACAATGATGAGCTGAGACCGTTTCAGCAGTGCGTTCCGACGTACATCATGATTAGACATGCGCAAGGACTCCTGCAATCCAGCTGCGCGGGCACTTGAGATGCTGCTCCTGTCCTATAGGACCTCTACGATTTGAACAACGAATCTGTACATGAGACGCACCATAACATAAGATAAATAAAGGAGTGTGCACATGGGAAGAATCCGTCTGTTAAGCTTCTTCCAGACAGACTTCTCGAGGGCGGCACGTTCCCCTGGCGAGAACTCGTAGTGCTGGAGTTCTTTGGGTTCTTTAAGGGTTGAGCCTATGGCGAGTTCGCCATGTGATACATCTGGCTTGTCCATCATGATGTCGTCCTGGGAGCCACTAGGTTCTTAGGTTGGGGGCCGTCTTTACAAACTCATGCCGAGCTTTATAGAGTGGGGTGGCCGCATTATTCGAAATTGTTCTGGTGCCATGAACGGACACGCGACCGTCGATCAATGTTTCAACTGTCACGTGTCCGCTCACGGGAGGACGTGAGGACGTGAGGAACATCCAAGGGTTTTTGCAAGTTCCTTCAAACCGTCATCACATGTCTCTCGGGTCCATTAACTACGAGACCGCTGACCATATCAGGGTCGCGTCGTTAGCGTCTCGGAGTTCAATGTAAAACAATGATTGTTTGTTTCCTTTTTGGAATGGGACTCACAATTCTCCTGTCGAAAAGCAGTCAACTGACCTCAAATCCGCAGTTGACCGTAAATCCTTAAGGCCATGGCCACTCGATAGCCATCTAGAGCGGACGAGGATAATTAGCACCGTTGACAGTGGAATCCATCCATTGTTGTGTCAATGCGACCGTGCTAGATGCCCATTTTGTTAGTCGTTAGCGCTCAACCTGAAGGACGCTCACTGCAATAACTCGGTCATCCGTGAAGCTGTCCTCGAAAGGGCTTAGTCGCCTCAGATTCTGAACTTACAGATGCCGGCGGGCAACTGTGTGACAGGCACCACATGGTTATTTTCAAATCATTTCTAAATTCTAAATCCTGACAGGAAGTCACTCAGCATATGTCAGTGCAACCAGT
>JBBPKT010000105.1:0-40157 GCA_038089395.1 Pulveroboletus frians
CGTAGATGCTGTGTTCATGCAATAATTTATCGCTTGCCAGCTTAGCAAGCCCTGCGTCTCCCACAAGAACTGGCACGATGTGGGACGGCCCTGGGATGACAGGAATGTCCAATTCAGCAAAACGCTCCTTGATCTTGCGAACGTTGATTTGTTTCAAAGTGCGGTCGCCGATATGATGTTTCTGGTACACGACTGATGCGCGAGAGCCGGCGACGCTGGCTGGCGGGAGTGACGTGGTGAAAATGAATCCCGGGGCGTAGGAACGAATCATGTCGATGAAGTCGCGTGAGCCAACGACATATCCTCCAACAGAACCATAAGCCTTGCCCAAAGTACCTAGGAAGGTGATGAAAAGACCCCAAGGGTATATGATAGCGTTCAGCTCACCGGTGATGATATCGACGCGATCCATGACGCTACCCTTGATGGGCTCTGGGCTTTGACCAGCCTTCTGGTGAGCATCGAAGTCGAGATGTTCAGCAACTCCCGCGCCGCGGGGACCGTATAATCCGACGGCATGGACTTCATCCAAGAAAGTCAAAGCACCGTACTTCTTGGCCAAATTACAGATTTCATCGATGGGACCAATACTGCCGCACATGGAATATACGCTTTCAAACGCGATGACTTTCGGAGTCTCACGAGGCCACATCTTCAGTTTGTCTTCCAGGTCCTCCAAGTTGTTGTGCTTGAAAATAACCTTTTTCGCACCGGAATGACGGATACCCTGAATCATGGAGGCATGATTAGATGCGTCGGAGAAGTAGACCAAGTCAGGCAGTTTCGCTCCGAGAGTAGAAAGGGTAGCGTCATTTGCGACGTAGCATGACGAAAAGACTAGGGCCGCTGGCTTCCTGTGTAGTGAGGCCAATTCCTTTTCTAGAGCGAGGTGCATGGCGCTATTTCCGGCAATGTTCCGGGTTCCTCCGGCACCGGCACCATATTTGTCCAGGGTTCGGCTATGGACGAGAATTGATGAGAGTTGGATCGGACATGATGGTTTCTACGTACTGCATTGTTTCGAGGACAACTGGGTTGTTTCCCATTCCGAGGTAATCGTTGGAGCACCAGACCTCGACTTCGTCCTTGACATTGGCAGTGTGAGCAACGGGGAATTTGTTGGCAAGTCGATTGATGTTATTGAAGTAACGGTAGGATTGGTCCTTGTGCTTCTTCTCGAGCTCTACCGCGAAAAGCTGTTCGTAGTCAAAGGTACCTTCGTTGCGGGTTTGCGCGCCAGCGACAGGTGCAGGGGCAGAAGCCTTGTGGAAGGGGCAACCACCCACTGCCACACCACCGGTAGCCGAGACGGGGGCCGTCTGAGCCGAAGCTGTTTCCAGTTTCGCAGCGGCTGCCAGGTCCTCGGCCATGCGTGCGGCTGCTCGCGCAGCGGAAGCATGGGGACACTTGGCGATGTCGGCGTCAGTGGGCTCAGAGCCGGGGTAGATGCCCCTGCTATGGTGGATGTTCTGCACGTCTACCTGAGCGGCGACGCTGGCATATCCAGCAACCATCTGGGTGGAAGTCATCTGCAAGGCAGGACCCATGATGGGACATTTCGTGGCCGACTCGGTCAGCTGGGAGAGGGAAGGGAAGCGAGAGGACGCTAAGCTCGAGAGGGAGCGGAGTGTCTGCGTCCGCGTTTTGCTGAGGAACGGGCATACCGTCTTGAAACGCGAGAGGGAGACGAGTTTGTCCATGGGGACTGCAAAGAAGAAGAAGAAGAAGAAGAGGCGGTCTATTTGAATGAGACAGCGCCTGATTGGATCAAAGTCACGTGGTGACACAGAGCGGCGGCCCATCAGCTTACCTGTCCAGGGGCTGTGTCGTATTGTGGCTGTGCAGCACTGGATGAGTCATGCCCCGGCTGCACACGTCACTCATCCGACCGGGGTACATATCCGCGTGTGTTGCTCGCCGTGAGCCCATGGCCGCTTCGACCTCATCCCTGCATTTGCCTATCCCCCCTTCTCGCGACATACCCGTCACATTCTCTGCGAGCTTTAAAAGCTGGTCAGTTTCTCTTCATCCCCGAATCTCCGATCTGACGCTATTCTAGGTGGGGCGTCGGCGATAAACAAGGCGCCGCGGCAGAGGAACGCCTTTTGAGGTACGGACCATCTTCGCCACCGTGGGCTTAACCTACCCCCTTTTCTCGCTCAGGCGTCTACCTTTCTTCCTACCAGACAAGGCGTCTACCCTTGCGGTCGGAACGAGCCCAGTCATTGCCCGCAGCCAACGAATAGAGCTCGCCTCTTCAGACCGCTATCTCAACTCACTTTCAATCACGGCTACTCGTCCATCCCCGACAGCCCCTCCACCTGCTGTTATCCTCCATGGCTATGGTGCCGGTCTTGGTTTCTTCTTTCGCAACTTCCCTACACTAGCTACCTGGGCTGGTAGCCACGGTACTAATGTCTATGCCCTGGATTGGCTGGGCATGGGTCGTTCTGCCCGCGTTCCGTTCCGTGTAAAGGCAAAACGGGACGACATTCCCGGTCGTGTACAAGAAGCCGAATCCTTCTTCGTCGATTCCCTCGAGGAATGGCGCGCAAAGATGGGCGTAGATAGAATGACCCTGGTTGGACATTCGCTCGGCGCATACTTCAGTGTCGCATACGCTCTCCGCTACCCCACCCGAGTTCATAAACTCATCTTACTCTCCCCCGCCGGCGTACCTCATAATCCCGACAACCTCTCGATGCCCTCAAGAGAGCTGACCGACACCGGTGACCCTGGCAACTCGGTAAACCCCTCAGCCGAACCTGCCTCTGCTTCTGGAATTCGCCACATCCGTGACCAGCAAAGAGCAATCAAAGCGAAAGAGAGTCGCTCTCGGAGACTTCTCACATACCTGTGGGAGGAGGGGTGGAGTCCATTCCAAGTCGTACGTTCGACCCTCTTTTGGGGACCCATGCTCGTGGGCAAAGTTCGTTTGTTTTCCCATCAGGCCACTCAAAGAATCATTGCTTACAAGTATGAACAGTATTCGAGTCGTCGCTTCACCGGTTTGACGGAAGACGAGACTCGTGACATGCATGACTACATTGTTAACATAACCCTCGCCAAAGGTTCAGGAGAGTACTGCATATGTAAGGCTCACCTAGCCCTGTAGGTACCCCGTTCTCACGCCCTCTAGCTCACGTTCTCGCTCCGTATGCTTACGCACGCATGCCCTTGGTTGACCGGGTTCCTGCATTGAAAATACCAATTACTTTTGTTTGTCAGTATGCTGTCTTCTATCCGAGTCGCTCATCCAATTCACACACTCTCAGATGGTGAACACGACTGGATGGATCCCGTAGGAGGCCTCCAAGCATTACATAACCTCCGCCTCGCAGGCAACGAGAAAGGGCGTATGTTCGTTGTCCCTAATGCTGGACATCATGGTAAGGATACGATACAAAACGCTCCTTCAAGGTCTGACATTACTATGCCAGTCTACCTCGACAACCCAACTGCCACCAACGATCTGCTCATCGAGGAGCTCAATCTTGCTGATCAGCAGCAGTGATACCTTGGAATCTATTTTATTCGCATAGTGGGGACAGATGCTTATATGTAAACTCGACTCATAGATTAATGGTTCATTCTCGCGGTTGGTTAGTGTATAGAATTCCCCAGTCCTACGCAAGACCTTCAGGCGATGTGTTGAGTAGAATGGACAGTTGCATTGTTTGGTGGCACGACGTAAGTTGATGAATCCAGGGTTGCCTCCGACTATCATTGGCGCGGGCCGAGTCCTTATTCCTTTCCAATGGTGACCTGACCACTAGTTTCTGTCCAAACGGCCCGCAGTGCGAGAGCGTGCCACACGATTTCACCATGATCAATGAGTTTTTGCGTTCGCCGCCACTGAATGAGAGGTCAAATGGTGAATTGATTACGGTCGTTACAAGACTTGCATCCGCAAGAACGATAAGGAAGGAGTTCGATCACATAAACATCTTCACACCTGTGCCCCTGGGGTGCCCGAGAGGCGCTCCGGGTATCGGGCCTTGATCCTGGCCGCTAGGTCTTCTTCATATATCTGATCGGGTCCAAGTTGATTTCCCAGGGTAAGCCACCTTCGATACGATCAGTGCTAACATCCAGCTCGATCGCTTAAGCGCCCACCCTGGTCTAGTGTTGTGCTTCCTGCCAAAAATTTCAACTTTGCGTCCCCCGGGGCACATCCGTTCAATCAGACCATATACTTCGTCCGGTTTGCGGCTCGTTTCGCGCACCTCGCTCACAATCACGTCTGTATCAAGACCCCGGTTGACCCAACTAGGAAACTTTAAATAGCCAGCCTCGTCGACTTGCGTTTTGACGCCGACGAGCATGTGTTCCTTTGTGTGGTTCAACCAATGGCCAGTCCGACCTGTGCGGATAACGCGTTGCAACTGCATTATTCAGAATTGAATGCAACATTGGACTCGGAAGGATCACCTGATTAGTTTTGACCCAGACAACTTCATCTACGCGCGTGTAGCCCCAGACTCGGAGGCATTCACGACCCACTTCCATGGCACGCCCAGTGACCCACAAAAACAAGAGACCTTCGTCTTGGAGAGTAGGAATGGGCATGGCCCGCATCTCATCGTCCGTCATTGTTCCATAGGGCAACTTTGTGGGATCCATACATCATCATGCTATCCTAATTGATGGTGCGTCAATAACTTACACTCATGTGGATATCCCATGGGGGGTCCGCCATGATGACATGGAATTTTCCGAGCACTGAATAATCAAAGCGTCGAAGGTCGCAGTTGATCCATTGAGGAGGCAGCTATTTGAATGCATGGTGAAGAACGCGTAGTCCAGTGGAGGTATGCGCATACCACTTGCATATCCTTGCCGTCGGGTCCCATTCCAATCTCCAGCTTGAACGGATTGCGCATTCTCAGTGCTTCTTTCCATCCCATGCTGCTAGTGCTAATGACCTGGCTGTCCTTTTCGTCCCAGTCAATTTCGAAGTGCAAGTATCGACATGGGGCCTTTTCTTTTCCCCTCCCACCGGCCCCGAGACCTGAAGGGAGGGAAACCCGTGTAGAATTACCAGGCGGGAATGGCAGAATCGACGGCGATTGGGCATATGTGGGCTCGGAGTAGCATGTGTTAAGGTAAGAACAATGGCCAAGGGACGGATCAGTGTGTGGTCGAATGAGCGGCTTGAAGTGTACGCGATCGCAGATGAGGGAGGTAGACTGGGAAGAACCATCTCCGGGGATTTCTTGACGTGCCTTGGTACAGTCCTCCTTTGTGACGTAGGAACAAACAGGGTTGAAGCTCCCATGGGACGTGCAGAACTGTAAACAAATACTCCTTTCCAGTAGTCCCGCATACTGTAATTCAACCACATACCCGTTCGGCCAGGAGGCGTCCCTTGGCAGTAGCGCTTTGAAGAATAGCATAGACTTCTCTCAGGCCTTTGCCCAAGTTTGCAAGGGGCCTCACAGGAGGTGGTGAATGGCTGATGCTCCTGGAAGAATGCTCGTCTGGGTCATCACCGGCCGCGGAGTCTGCTTCCTCGTCGACGGGCGGCCGCTTGCGCTTGCGAGGGTTGGCCACGTCCGCCATGGCGTTCCCAAGGCGAACGTCTGTAATCGTGAGCACGCCATCATCGCGAGATAATGATAGTCTTCCATGTTCCCAACGACTGGAAAGGTTCTCCAAGACGATCTCAAGACGGTGTAAATCCGTCAAGCGTAAATGTGACGAGCATGTTGTGGCTTTAGAGGCAATCAAAGAAAGAAGAAGGTCCATGGAACTGATTGGGGTTGATGCTTTTCCAGACGAGAACACATCGCGGACAGCTGAGCACACGGTGACAGTGAACTCGTCCGCCATGCACTATCAAGGCAAGTGGATGGATGCTCTATAGGGTACAAAAAAGGAAATTTACCTCGCCGAGTGTGCCCAGCCAAATACAAAACTCTGCTCGTGACAGGGCTGGACGGTCACTACCCTTTGGCGACAGAGGGCAGCACAAACAGACAACGCCCTCGCCTTTTACTAGGGCGTTCCGTGGGCTGCCCTCATTTGAATGTCGCGTTACCAATTTTTCAATATTCAGCTTGCCCTGAATTGGCCAACTCCCAAGTTGGTATTACTTTTTAGCAACCTCCAGAGGTCACCTCATGGCTGCATCATCTGTGTTTGCAGGATTGTGGTCTTCCCTCCCAACTTCGTTGACCCCATGGATGTAGGTATTGTGCCTTCCTTTGTCTGTCTCTCACTTTTTCTTCTTTAGCTTCGATGTAGTACAGTCAATGGGCCACACACACATGACTCCAGTCCAAGCAGCTACGATCCCCCTTTTTATGCAGCACAAGGATGTTGTTGTAGAGGCTGTTACAGGTTCAGGAAAGACTCTAGCCTTTGTCATCCCTGTGCTAGAGCGGTTGATAAGGCGAGGGTCTACGTTCAGGGCAAATGAGATCGGTGCGCTCGTTATAAGTCCAACAAGGTGACGAGTATCATCATCTGTAGAGGCTGATCTCACATGGTTCGTCCAGGGAGCTGGCGACTCAGATACATTCTGTATTCTCTCTCTTCCTTTCTGCGCAGCCGGGTCTGTTGCGCCCAGACGAGTTCGTCTCTGCAGACACACCGGTAACGGTGTATCCCCCACCGCTCCTGCTCGTTTCCTCCGATGAGTCATCCCCGGCTCAAGATGTTCAGCGCTTCTTAGACACCGGCGCCGATATTGTGATAGGCACGCCTGGCCGAGTAGAGGAATTCCTGCTGGGGAGAGGGAAGTCGGTCGTGAGCATAAAGGAATTGGAGGTCCTTGTTCTTGATGAGGCGGACAGGCACGATCATGATCCATGGATGCTTGTTTGCTCTATCTTATTCACACTTCAAAGGCTCCTCGATTTAGGATTCCAGAACGCGTTGACTCGGCTTATATCGCACTTACCGAAACAGAGGCGGACAGGGCTGTTCAGTGCAACCATGACCGACGCCGATGCCTTATCGGAACTTGTACGCGTGGGGTTGCGCAATCCCGCCCGCGTAGTCGTCCAAGTTCAGTCCAAAAGGTCAAAGAAGCAGATCTCGAATCGCAAGCCTGGAACAGATGAAGTTGTTGAGGAGAGACGGATTCCTGCGGGGTGTGTTAAATTAACATGTGTTTTCGCGTCTGAAACTTGGCCCACTCTTTGTAGACTCCAGAACTTTTACATCAACTGCCGGACGTCCGAGAAACTCGTACAACTTGTACGGGTCATCGAGCACGAAGCGACGTCGTACGGAGCATCCCATTTCATTCTCTACTTTGCCACCTGTGCATGTGTGGACTACTTTTACAGAGTGAGGTTCGACGTTCAGCCGGTGGAAGGCGTCTGATGCACCGGCTAGGTTCTCCCAAAGCTTCTTCCCCCTAACTCAAAGCTCTTCTCCTTGCATGGACATCTACTTCCAGCTGCCCGAACGCGCGCTCTTTCGGCCTTTTCATCCTCCCTCTCGACTGCGAGGTCGCCGTCGATACTTCTTGCAACAGACGTCGCCGCAAGAGGGCTAGATATACCGCACGTTGATGTTGTGGTCCAGTTTGACCCACCCATTGACCCTAAAGCGTTCTCACATCGCTGCGGGAGAACGGCTCGCGCGGGGAGGAGCGGGCGAGCGTATGCATTTCTCGTTGGTAGAGAAATCGAGTACATTGGTACGTTTCACGGCTCGGAAGATTCACTGTCGTTGGCGTATTTAACGGCAACTCTCACTCTCAAAGATTTCCTTGCGGTGCGCAAAATTCCAATACGAAAACACCCCGTCCTCGAAGCAGGAGGTACTCTTCCAGCACAGGGATCAAGTGAACCTGAGCCGGGTGACTCGGCCGTTACATCATTTTTATCTCGAATACGAGAGATGATTTTGACAGACCGCGCCCTACACGACAAGGTACTTGGTGCAATTTCAAGTTTTGTGGTGTGAGGTTCAAGGACGCGTCACAGGCAGCAAAGAGCTTTGTTTCCTTTGTGCGGGCGTATTCGAAGCATGAGGCGTCCTATATCTTTCGAATAAAAGATCTCGACCTTATTGGCGTAGCCAAGAGCTTTGGACTTCTCCGTCTGCCTCGGATGCCTGAGCTCAAGGACGTGGACAAAACTGGGTGGGAAGACGCATCCTTGGACGTGGGTAGTCCAGTTTCGTGAAGCTCTGTGCAGTTTACTGATTCATGTCACAGTGGGACGCCTACGCGTATGCCGACAAGGCGCAAGAAGCTAAACGCCGAGAATCACAGTGCAAACCGCAAGTTCAGAAAGAAGCGAGTGAAAACCGTGCCACAAAGCGCAAGCGAAACGCCCCATGGAGCCAGCAAGCGGTGGGTAAAGAAGAAAGGAAAAAGCGGAAGCTGAAAAAGGATAGAAAGCGACAATGGCTCAAATCTCAGGTGACTGATGACTCTGTTACAAGGACACCCGTGGGGTCCCAGTCAGCCAAGGATAGCCAGGGTGGTGAGGATGATTGGGATGAACTTGCCAAGGAAGAGCGGCTGGCGAAAAAAGTGCGCAAGGGAACAGTCACGCAACTAGCTTTTGACGCGGAGTTTGGGGTCTTATGAGAAGCCCGAGGGTATTACCTCTTCTAAGTATAATAAATATCTACTAGGCGACTGAGCCAATAGTTGTGTGAGCATGAGAAACATCACACTGGGCAGGCCTACGACTGCGGACGAAGCAACGGGCGTATCTGCCGTGCAGAAAATCAGCGCTTTCGGAGGAGTGGGATTGACGCCAACAGCATACCATCTCAACAAAAACCGGCAACAGTGTCGGAATGAGTCTCAATTCAGGAGGTTGCATGGTACCTGTTGCTTTCTGCCTCGGCTTGCGGGGGTGTGATGGTAATGACGGAATGGGATCATGTTCAGGAGAGGATGTGAGATGTCCCGTCGAAACTCTCCTGGGAAGACTTGCGGAAGAGGGTCCGGGAGGAGGCGGTGGAAGTGGTTTATCAAAGTGAGCAGGAAGCGGCGGAACTAGTGGAACATCTGTTGTAGAAAGAACTTTGCTCAACAGGTTTATCGACTTGACGCTGCGGAGCGAGTGCGACCTCGTTGGAGCTGCTACCTGCGATATCTCGACCCGTATCGTCGAAGTGACAGTAGGGATGGGAGGAACTTGCACATTCTTGCACGTCGGCGCCATGTCCTTTCCGGCTTCATTACTATCCGTCTCATACTCGCTGGTGTCCTCGTCACTTGTACCATCACCGTCACTATCGTCGTCATCGTCGCCCTCACTACTATCTTCGTCGTCGTCGTTTTCCTCTGCGGCGAGCTCATCCGCGTTAGCCCTTACCAAGTCACTAAAGTTGAGTTCTTGAGCAACACTGTTTACCAAATCCTGAGTGGCCTCGTCTTCCGCATCCGCGTCGGGATTTGTGCTCAACCTTTGCTGAGTGCGTCTAAACTTGCTTCTGAGCTTTTCCTCATATGCGATCTTGTTCAGATAATGCCAGTGCACGACCTTGTCGACCTCTTCCATGATCCTTGCCCTTTCTTCGTCTCCCGCAGGCAGCAATGTTTCAAGCACAATCTTGTTCCCTTCTCCACTGATGCCAGACGAACCGATGCCCTCCCGAATCGTGGTAAGAAATCGCTCGACCCATCTCATGAGGTTGTCAAAAAGACCTTGACCCTTGGAGTGGACTTTGTGCACAAAAGAGTAGAAGGACTGTTCGTGCCGATTCACGAGATCAATGAAGGCCTGCACCGTAGAGGAGGGGTCAGACTGTGAGACTAGAGATGAGTGGAATGAGTGGAAAAGCGCAATGGCATTCAAATCAACCCACGATCTTCTGTCTGTTCGACTGTGCGGATAAGGTCATCGATAAAGTTCTGCAAGTCTCCCAACGATTCTGCGATACTCGCTGCTTTGTACACTTGAGCGAGCGGCGTGTAGAAGATAGTGATGATGTCCTTCAGCAACTCTGCCGTGACGCCCTGTGCACCAGGTGAGTGAGTGGTCGATGAGGTATGACACAGTAAATCTCGCCTCGAAGATGAGTGCAATCAATTGCTCTCGATCCCTAAGCCTTGAGTAGAGCTTGATGAGGACTCTCATATCTTCATACAACCAAGCTTCCTCGTCAGTAGGTCCCTCATCGCTGTCGCTCCCGTCTCCCTTGCCCTTGCCCTGCTGCTGCCTCTCGGCCATCCATGCTGTCCACTTCTTCCAGGCCCTGTCTACCTGTGCCGCAAGCGGCCTGGATAACACCGGCTCTTCGCCTCCCATCAGAACAACCCTTAAAAGGTGATTACGACTAAGCCGGGCATCTGCACGATACTTCTCCTGGACTTCACGAGGGGCGTAGACGAACAGACGGATTTTTTCACAAAGTAGAGGAGAGTCTATCTTGGCAGAGACGTGCTCGATATAGCTATTCAAGGATCTAACTTCTTCCGTGAGGGAAGAGGTGAACATACTGCACAGTAATTTGATGAGGGAGGTGGTAACAGTAAGCAGGAAGCATACCGTTGAAGGAGACTACGTCCACCAAACGGCTGTGCTAGAAAGATGTCGAGGACACTTCGTATCATTGCCACTGGGCTGCTTATCTTGAGAGCTGCCTTGAGAAGGAAATAGGGCATGAGTCCATGTATGCGTTTCAGACTGGCGAATGTCTCTGAAGAGTTGTCAGAAGCCACAAACGTCTGGAATATCGTGGATGCCAATCTGTAGCGTATGTAGACAGGTTAGGTCGAGGGACAGAGAGGAGGGAAAGGGGACAGACGAAGTCCTCGCCCACTCCATGACGGCCTGATAATTCTCTGGCAACTCCCTGACGTTCGGGGTGATCTTGATGATTGCAAACATGTGGCTCAGACCATCTGGACGGCTATCGATAAGCTTTGAAAGAGGACGACTGGCGAGGGGGGACATCACCTTTCCCAACGATCTCGCCCTTGACCGTCCTAACGGCTTCTCTCAGCTGATCGACCCTTGTGCTGATCTCCCGTACAAACTCCTTCCTGGCCTGTTCCCTGACGCGATCAGCTTGTTCCCTGCGTCGGGCATCCTCTTGTTCCTGTGGGGAAAGCCTGGTGGGTCCGCTGAGGAGGAAAGAACGGAGGACAGGGGAAGAAGAAAAGGGAGGGGTTGCGAGCAAGGTATGGAGATAAGCGCGGAGGGTGAGGCGGTTCTTCTCTCTTGAGAGGCGGAGTGATAGGTGTTCGCTATTCGGCTGGCTTGCATAGAAGTTGCCGGGGAGGGGAAGATCGCGTGCTAGGGTGTCTGATAAGGGGTCGTCGGAGGGGGATGAGGGGTCTGATGGTATGACGGTGATGGGAGAGATGGGAACGTCGACCGCTGTGCGGTCCTTGGGAGGTGGGGATGGCACGATGGAGTCGGGGTGGGCTTTGCGGAGCTGAAAAGTGTGAGAGCGTAGGTACAAGTGAGAATGAAGGACAAACCTCATCTGCAAGCGTCCTAAAGTCGCCGTAGCGACGGGAAACGTACACTTGTCTGTCACGAGCGAGGATTGTGCGAATGAGGAATTCCTGGACGGGGATCGGGTCTGGCGAGGGATGACGAAAAGGGGGGACATACCTCGTGGGCGCGAGACCGGACGCGGCCCCTGTCGATGACTGTGCGGACGGAGACGACGTTGACGTGAAAGGGGGTAGAACGGAGGTTGTGTTTTGCGAGACGCTTGTTGATGGCACGCTCGAGGGACTGGAGATCAGCCTGGGAGAGTCGGAGGACGTCCTCTGGCTCGTCGAGCTTCATGGCGGAGGTGAGAAACATGGCGAGACTACGCTCGACCTTGGCGGTGAGTTTGCGAGGGGTGTGATTCTGTGCATCAGCGTCATCGAGGATGGATTGAGAGAGATTGCGTGCGAGGACGCTGTCGACAAAGGGCTGGAGTTTGTCGGAGTAAAAGTTCTTGGGTGCTGCGGCCAAGAAGGGGAAGGAGAGAACAAAGTGGCGAAAGAAGTACTTGAGAAAGGGAAGATCGAGCCCGTTCGTGCGCGCACGGGGTGGTGTAAAGGGGGGTCCGAGGTAGGCGAGTGTCGAGGTGTTATCCGCCGGGGCTGAGGTGAGATCGGCGAGTTCTCTGCGGAGCTGGAGGAGGACGAGAGACTTCTTGAGGTAGTGGGCGCGGACGGGGGTCAATTCAGACCGGTCGGGGGGGGACGAGGAGGAGGACATGGGAGGATGCGGTAGAGGCAGATTACGTTATACAACGACTACTGGCTATTGGGTGTATAGACTTTATGGCCCTGGTACGTCCTCCTGTTGGGCTCGTCGAGCAGCTTCTTGAGCTTCCCGGCGACCTCTTTCACGCCTTGGCGACACTCTTCCATGCCGCGCCAGGTGGCCGCGACACTCCAGCACTCGGAACAGGCCTTGGACGCCTCGTTGACAGTGTCCAGCTCGAGCTCGCCGCGGTGGTGGAGGAGGACGACGAGGTCGACGAGCCTGTTGAAGCCGGTCTGCCACGTCGCGATGCCCCCATCGGGGTTGGTAGACGCGTCCGTGACGAGGTAGGAGGAGGCGAGGCCGATGGCGCGTCGGAGAACGGCCTGATCAAGTGTGCCTCCGCCCCGGGTTATCTTGGCGAGCACGCGGAGGACAAAGTGTGCATAGTCAGTCGGGTAGTTCTGACCCTAAGTGGATGTAAGTTGTAGGTCGATGGTAGGAAAGAAAGGACGTTCCTGCATCTCTATCTGCGTTGGACAGAAGACGGCAGCGTTGATGAGAAAACCAGACGGGTCCATGTGGATGAGGAGGACGATGTCGCGACTCGCCTTCGTTCTGTCCATCCATGTCGTTTCTCACCTTCCTCTCTCCTCCTCCTCCCTTCCTCCCCGACGACTACTCGGGCACCCAGTTTCGCTGGCGTTTTCTCGTATTCAGGCCCGCTCGTTCGTCCTTTCTTTTCCCTCCGTTTGCCCCCCTCTGATGCCCACCCAGTTTTCGTCACACAGGCCTATCTCCTCCTCGGCGTGCTTCTCTACGTCGCCTTCGCACTCTACGGCAAGCACCGTAACCAGCGCAACGCCAACGCCCTCTACAACGCCCTCCACCCTCTCCTCGCCCGCAACTTCTCCTCGCCCACCTCATCGGGCCTCATCTCAGATGGCCCAACCGACTTTTTCGTCTTCTCCACAGGCAGGCGTGCCATCGCCTCCCTTCATACCGTCTTTTCTCTCACCCCCCGCCAGGATCCCTTCCATTCGCTCTTCCAATTCCTTTGGCAGCTCTATGACCTCCGTTACCACCCCCGCGACCGCCTCTCCCTCGACTTTCTCCTCGACTCCCAGGCAGCCGCCGCACTCCCAGACTTTGTATGGGCCATCGTAAACAAGTCCGAGCTCACCACCATCAAGGACAATCGCTGGGATCTCGTCCGTCCTTTTTCTTGCTCTCCTCCGTCTCCTCACTTTCTTCATAGACATTCACTCGCACCGTTGAACACCCCTCTCTCCCACCCGTCTTCTCTCTCATGTCCGAGTTTGCAGACGTCTCCGACACCCTCTTCAAGCTCCATCTCAGTCCTTCCATCACCCTTTCCACTCTCCTCGCATCGCCGCCCTTCCTCACTTACCTCCGCTCCCTTTCCATAGCCGACCAGCCCCACGAGAGACCCCAATCAGCCACCTCCTACGCCGCCCAAAAACACTTGACCAAACGTGTTTCCCTCGATATCGATCTTCCCAGCCCCCAACATGCCAATGACATTCTCCCTCTCGTCGACGCCGTCTTCGCCCTCATTGATCTACTAGCAGCAGGAAAAGTCGTCTTGCGTCCAGAGACACGAACAAAGATCAGAAGGGTGAGAGAGGACGTAGAAAAGGAAATCAAAGAAGAAGAGACCATAGAAAAGAGGGAGGAGGTCTGTCCCCTTTTACCCCATTCCCCACCTTCCTCATCCTTGCTCCAGGCTGCCGAAGAGAAAAAGGTCGCCAAACGCAAGGCTGAGCAAGATAGGATTGCAAGTCTTAGTGCCGCTGAGCAGAAAAAGGTCCTTGTTCCTCTGTCTCTCACATCCCTTCCATCTCACGTCTCGATCGTTAGCTTCTCGAGCGCACCCACAGACGTGCTATCAAAAAATCTCAGGGCAAGATCGTCCGCAAGGCTTAAGCCTCCCTCGTATTTGCCCCTTGCATCCGGGGAAACATTATTTTCGCTACATCCTAGTTTCAGCCTTTCAATCATACAGTCGAGCCCTCTTCCTTCATGTGTGATACATTCTGCATAAGTACACGCCCTCCGGTGTCTAACAGGTAATAACAGATCAGAGTCCACTAGCTCCAGCACGACCGTCTGCGAGAATCGCACCAGGTGAGGGTTCCCTTGTAGCAGGCACACTTGACCCACCCACATCTGCTTCCTGTCTCACGATCCCCAACCTTGCCCCCCAACTCATAAATACCCGCAACAACCACATCGGACCCATTACTTCTATCTCCCCTTCCAGACCGTCGCCAGGTTCTCCCTTCTTCTCGATGCCGAGTTCCCACTCACTGTCCGTCTCGTCTTCAGCCTCCGAGCGTTCTCCGTCCGCAATGATCCCCCTTTCTTCTTCTGCCTCTGATTCTGTTCGTCCCAATGCATCCACGGGACACTCTGTGCCATCAAGCCTCCATTGAGACGTCCACCGCCGACCCTTGCCCTTACCCGCCCTTCGTCCCCTTGGACCTGTCTCCCCGACCGCACCGGGCCCGCGACCGCCGACACCCAACACGTTCTCTCTCCCGAATACGACGCTCCGCAACTCCCATAACTTCCTTCTTACCTCCCTGGTTGAGGCCCACATATCGTCCACCCTCAGCTGGGCAGCCTCGTACTGGAGGGCTGGCACAGGGGGGACTACCGGAAGCGCATGTAATGCAGCCGCAAGAGGCGTGAGACCTGGTGAAGTGTGGACTTGGAATGTGGACGGCCGCGAAGCAGGTAAGGTCGTTGCCGAATGAGACGCGGTGGCGGCTAGGTCAGCCGACGTAGTGGGACGGTGCGAGGTGAGTGCATCGATCATAGGTTTATGTGCTGTATGTGCATTGCGCAGCGCAGTCGAAGCATGAGCAAGGGTCGTCGTAAGGTGCTATCTGCCACGTCAGAGGATGTCACTGAAAGTGAAAACTGCGCCCAAACCTCGAGACACCTTATAACACCTTCAAGGTGCGCCTCTCGTCTCCGCATCGTAAGAATCTGTCCGCACAACTCGACATCTACACGCATCCAGTCCGTACGCAGCACAGGTATGTGCTGCGCGGAAGCAAGGTCGTGAAAAGTATGCCTTGTTGTGAGTCAAAAGATCACATCTCAGCGATCACCCTCGGAAATGCATGCTAGGGACGCACCGTCTGGGACGACGCAGACTCGCTCTGGTTCCCCTTGCAACATCATCTCGCGGGACCCGTGCCTTCCACCACGCCTCTCCACGGCCTCCGATGATACGCTCTCGTTCATCCCAGGTCAAGACTTTTTGTTCCTTTTCGCCTAGATTCCCGCTGTCATAGCGACGACTTCGTGGTTCCAGAGGGTCGCGCAGCCGCTGCTCATGTTCGATGTTGACGAGGTTGGCAGAACTGACGTCCGTAGAAACGCCGAGTGTAAAAGGGTTGCGGGTTCGTGAGATGGCTGAGAACCGAAATATTGCTTGGTGGTGAATCGATGACTCTTGTGCAAGTCGTCGAACAACGTACATGCGGGTGACACCTGTCCACTGCTCAAGAGTTCATCTTCATCTCCATTATCACTGCGCTTTGGGCTTGAGAATGATTTGAAAGTTTGAATGACTAGGCAGAAACTTACTGAGACAACACGACAGCAGGGACACCGAGTCCCCGGAGCTCTGAGGCTGGGTGCACATGCCCCGACGATGAGGACTGCGTGGACAGTGGGATGGCAACAGACGACGTACGAACCCCCAGTTTGGCGGGAGACGAAAGGTCGACCGATTTCTTGGACCGGTTGATCCTGCGTGCATCAAGACAATGTTTGATCGATGACGATATTCAAGGACTTACCCTGTCCACATCTCGAGTCGTTTCTGCACCCTTCCCGACCATGCACCTCCGAAAGCCAGTTCGTCGTCACCAAAGTTCCTCATCACGGGATCGTCCACGTCGCTTGACGTGAATCTGTCCTTGTCCTTGTCCCAATTCTTCTCTGCCTCCCTCTCGCGGTCCATCCCCCGGTGAACCCCTCTCCACTCCGTACGCTCTCGCATCCTTGCGAGGGCTTCGACTCGACCAGACCACAGCGCCCTCAAGCTGCCCCCCACTCTTTCCTTCTCATTCATGCGTTCTCTAAAGGTTTCCCCATCCTTGCCCAGTTCCTCCTTATCTCGTTCCCTCTCTACATCCTTTTCCTTTTCACGTTCCTTGTCGCGGCCGCTGACGATCTCTCGAATGAACACGCCCAAATCAGTGGTAGGTGCACCGACAGAGCCCGGTCCACCTCCTGACCTGCTCGCGCCCACTCGTCCTACTAATCCCATAACACGCCCTCCAAGCCATTTCCTCTCCTCGTCTGTCGCCTCAGAGTCGGAGGTTGGATCCAATTTCGATAGGATAACACGATGGACCTTTCGGGAGTCCGAGTGTCGGAGTTTGGCATCGTGTTGGGAGAGCAATGACCTATGGAAGACGAGCGTGAGATAGGTGACCGGTGTCGCGATCGCTGAAGCAGAGCTGGGGACAGCAGCTGAAAAATGCGTCGACGGCGAGTGGACGAGAGGGGAGCTCATCGAGAAGGAAGTGTTTATTGTCGACGTAGTGTTTGGAGGAGCGAACGGCTGGTTTGGTATGGCGGGCGACACGCTCACCGATATATTTCCAGTTCCAAGCCCAGGGCTGGAGTTTCCGGGTTGCATGGACACGGTTGGATGCGGGAGGGTTTGTGTACTACCGTTGTTCGCGATAGTCTGGGAGTGTACCCACGATGATAAAACGTACAGGAACTCGTATGGATGAAGAAAGGGGTCCTTGGTGACGGTCGACACCCAGGCTGCGAGCTTGTTGCGTGTCGAAAGGACGAACGATAAAAGTGCAGCAATCACGCTGGGATCTGCAATACGTTCCGTCGACTGTACCCGAGCGCGTTGACATGATTGCACAATACCAACCCAAATGGGTACCCACCTCTAAGCCAACCAAACTTTCGCCGATCTCAGTGACCCACCTACGTAATCCATCAATGGTTACATCACACAGCAACCCATCGAAGGCCGCTGCCGAGCTGCACGATGGCATCAAAGGAAACATGCCACATATCGCAAGTGCCGCCTGTAGGAGCTTGACTAGCTCAAGTACGTAGGTCGTAAAATGTGGATGCCGCGATGGTCCTGATGTGGCGATGGCACCGGTTTGCGATAGATTGGGATGGGTGGGGTTAATAACATTCACAGGGTGAGATGACGAAGAAGGCAATGTCGAGGTTTCGGGCACAGCAGACGGAAGGGCGGTGATAGGTTGCGAGTGCGTTCGCGTGTGTGTGCGAGCGTGTGACCTGGTTCGAAAGGCACCGGCAGGCGGCGGTTCATCAGATAAAAAATATGTCGACTTGAACCGATCTTTTGTTGTATCGCTACCAACAAAACTTGGTCGAGTATCCTCAAGTAAGGACATATGGGTACCTTGGTTCCTCGAGGGTGACGGCGCTCCGACCACTACACCCCATACGGAGCAAATTGATGTTCGAATAGAGTTGTTCTTGCACAGAGAGAAAGTCGCCATTAGGAATGTGCACGATGGTGTAGTCAGAACGGAAGTGAGCGAGGGAAGTCACCATGAGCGTTCCCTGTGGTGTCTGTTTATCCTTGAGCACGCACGTTACGGAAGAGCACATGTAAGACACCCACTTCTCTAGGCCGTGCACCATCCTGCTTGCGCAGGTGTTGTATAGCTGCCTTGAACTCGGCCTCTGCGTCTGCAGGGGAGATGGTTGATACCGGACTGAGCGCAGTTACAATGATCTAATACGATTGTTTTCAAACACGAGATGAATGCAGGCAGTACTGAGACGTACCTTGTGCGAAGGGTCGCCGGTGTACACTGTCAGCACGGTCACTGGGCGGGTACGCTCCGCTATCCTGATGGACTGTCGGGCGACAAGCCCCATAGAGCGGTGCATGTACTCACCACTTCTCGACAGCATACACCTGATAACCTACGAGCTCCATTCGGTCGATGACGATCTTGAACCGGCAATTCCGTCCAATCCAGCGTTCTCCATCCGTAGATTCACCTTGCGTGCTGTTGAAGACAGTCGGAGGGGATGTAAGACCGGATTTGTCCATGGACGTAGCCACGGAGCCCGAGCGAGACCGTACGCCAGATAATCGCCCCGTTGTGGGTTTCATGCGTGGGGAGCGGGTCGGTAGGATAGACGGTGAGGAGGGCACTGGCTGTGGTGTTGGAGAGCGAACCGTTGGCATTAACAAGCGCAATGACGGACCAGCACTCGGCCTCGCCATCATGACAAGCAGACGATCACAGTCAAGCATCCATTTAAGTATCTGTGACATTGCGTGACGGGAGTGTGACCCGAGCAATTGGAGTCACGCTCGCGAGAGGCAAGAGGACAAATAAAATTAAAAAAAAGACGAGGACGATGGGTTTTAAAAGATAGGATACAGTAACGAATGGTGGACGCCTAGTGTGACCGCAACAGAAAAAGTAAGCTGTGAACTACATACAAGACGAAGGGGGATGGGGTCTATAGCACGGTACAACCGCTCGTAAACCACCTAGAGGGTAAGTCAATGGCACTGGGCATAAAAGGAGAGAAGAGAGTTGACCAATTGCTGTTCAGTTGCTCGATCCAACCTACCACCATTCTCAATCTCAGACGTGCGCTCTTTACGGGCAAGAGTTTTGCTTTTTCGTGTTCATCTATGGGAAGGACCATACCCATCCAGAATGAAAACGCACCAGGATCAGAATCGGGAGGCTGCGGTCCATAAGTGTAATTCAGTCGCTGGACAACCCAGGGGGCCGTCCCCGCACGGAGTTGGCTCAAAAATGCGTGACAGATTGCCAAGAGTGCTTGTGTAGAAAGAAATTGTTGAGATGGATGTGACGAGGTTGAATGCCGATTGGCAGGAACGGGGGATGGAGGAAGGTGGGGGGTTAGCCGAGTGAGTGGAGATGGAGGAGGGTTAGTGTCTGGGCGTGGAGGATGGAAAGACGAGGGTGCACCATCGTCGTCTTGAGCTGCCCATTCTGCGAGATCGTCATCGTAGTCGTTGATGCACTCGACTCTGCCGATCATGTAACCGTCCAGAGAGCCTTGTTCTAGTATTCGGAAGCGGTGGGCGCCCCAAGCCTCGACCATGCTGCGGCCGTCGGAAAGCATTTGGACGCTCCTGATTTCGAGCATGGTGCCAAACTCGGAGCCGGCATGTGGACTAAGGGTAGGGATCGGTGCGGCGCGAGGGGGCATGATCATTCCAAACGTAGGGGAAGGCCTCTCGAGACAACGGCGGAGCATTAGGCGGTAGCGAGGCTCGAAAAAGTGGAGAAGCGTGGGCATGCCTGGGAATGAAAGCTGACAGACGAAGATGGGGGTATCCAAGCGGGCGTCGCGTTCTTCGCGTTGCATTGCATCGCCACGAGCGGCATAGGCGTCGGGGAATGCTCTGAGGACTGTAGGGGGTTGAACGGGGATGCGATGAAAGACGGGGAGAAGCTCACGGAGAGAGAGAATGACCTTGTTGTGGGGGTGTTCTTGGAAATAGGCGAAACCGGGAAACTCTTGGCGACAGAGAGGGCAGAGCATGCTGTGATCGAGCGAACGCTGGAGACACCTTGAGCAAAAGGTCTGCGGGAGGTGAGATCTGGGTGGAGGAGGGCGGAGGGGGGACGCACGTGTTGGCAGGGGGTGGTGACGGGTTGATAGAGGAGCATGAAGCAGATCTCACAGGTGAGCTCGGAGACGAGGGCTTTCTCGAAGTCGTGGGGGAAGGGTGAGGTCGAATGGCGATGGGGGTGGGTGTGAGGGAGGGGGTCGTCGGGATCGGAGTCGTCATCGGAGCTGGGGGAAGGGAGGGGAAGGAGGGCGTGGAGGAGGTGGACGATGTTGTTTATCCTGACGTCGAGGCCGCGGAGGGCGTCGTCGGGGGGGATGTTCTGGGCGGAGAGGGGTGCGGGGTAGAATGCGACGTGGGAGGAGGGGGGGATGTTGGGGGTGAGGGGCTGCTGCTGTGAGGCGCAGGTGGGGATGGGACAGAGCGGGGAGTGGACGTGGTGGGCGCAGAGGGCGGGGGGGGGGGGGGGGGGGGGGGGGGGGGGGGGGGGGGGGGCGCGGGGGGGGGGGGGGGGGGGGGGGGGGTGGACGTGGTGGGCGCAGAGGGAGTGGCCGCAGCGGAGGGTCGTCGGCGCGGTGAGGGGGACGGCGCAGAGGGGGCAGTGGAAGATGGGGAGGAGGTCGCGGGGGGAGGGGAACATGGCGGGGAGGTGGAAGGGGAGGAGGAGGAGGAGAGGTATTAAGTAGGAATCAGACGCGCGCGGACGGGACGTCGGTGGCGACGCGCGCAACAGCGAGCAGGCGATCACGATTGGGTCCTCCCATCGAACGCATCACGTGTACAATTCATTCACTACAACACCATGTACAAGTACCCTATGCATATGATGCTACAGGTTCGCCGCGTTCGCCAGCGGCCAGTCGCTGTCCCCGAATCACGATGAGCACGCACGACCGAGACAACGACAGCAGCACGCACTACCCGGACGTCGACCGCCTGTACCCATACCGCCCGATAAACTCATCCAGTTCCACCGGGCCACGTGACCCATACGGGTACGGGAATGGACTCGGCGGCGCACCCGTCTGTCCGTCAATCCAATGCAGGATCGGTGTGAAGATCTGCGCTCGCCATCAGCAGCAGCCTGCTCTCCCACAACACACCTACCTTCCACGCCACCTCCAGCTCGTCGTCTCTCACAAAGTTCGAGTGGTCGCCTTTGATCGCATCCAGTATCAGCACCTCATATGCCTCCGGGATCTTCGAGTCCGTGAACCGCCTCTTGTAAGTCAGGTCCATCTCCGTCGGAAATGCCCGGAACGAATATCCAGGCGTCTTCGTGTTCAGCTTCAGATACACCGCTTCCGATGGCTGGATCCGCACCACAAGCTCGTTCCGCGAGATGTCTGCAAAAATACCCTCCGTCACATCCTTGAACTGCACACGGATCTCCACCTTGGCCTCGTTAAGCGCTGCATCCACACACATCAACTCACTCATCCGCGCGCGCGCTCTGCCGGTCCTACATACCTTTACCTGCTTTCAGTATGAACGGCACCCCGTCCCACCTCGGGTTCTTGATCCATAGCACCGTCGCCGCAAACGTGGGACAGACAGAGTTCGGTGGAACCGTGTTGTCATCCAGGTATCCCGGCTTCCCGTTCGCCGCCACGTACTGACCCAGAAGGGTGTCCTCGAATTTGATGGGCGGGATCGATCGTAGCACCTTCACCTACCGCACACGTGAGTACATGGGTCCATGACGTCCGCGGTATCGCACACCTTTTCGTCCCGGATATCCTCTGCGCTGAACGACACAGGCCGCTCCATCGTTAAAATGCTCAGAACTTGCAGCAAATCTATCATCCGCATCCGTCAGTATAGCCTACGTCCCCCCTCTGCAGCACTCACGATTTTGCAGGACATCTCGGATGATACCGAATTCGTCAAAGTATCCACCACGACCTTCAGTCCCGAATGGCTCCTTGAACGTGATCTGGACGTTGTCGATCGAGTTTCTGTCCCACGCAGCATTCATAGCAACGTTCCCAAACCGCAGCACAAGCAAGTTTTTGACCATCTCCTTCCCTAGGTAGTGATCAATCCGATACGTCTCCTCCTCCTTCCACGACTGTTTGAGTGCACCGAGGAGTCTCCGGCACGACTCAAGATCCTTTCCAAACGGCTTCTCGACGATCATACGATTGATGCCCCTTGTGGAGTAGCAGCACTCCTTGATGTTTTTCGCGACAGCGATGAAGACAGACGGTGGGAGCGCCAAGTAGAACACGCGGTTGACATCGCGCGTTGTATATGTACTCTCGATGCCTTCGAGATGTCTTGTCAGGTTGACGAACGACTCGGCGTCCTCGTAGCCGCCGGCGACATAGGTCGACAACTTCTTGAACTCGTCGAGCTTGGCCGCGATAGTACCATCGTCATTCGGGTTCTTGATGTGGGATGTAATCCGCTTGTGATACTCTTCGGTGTCCATTTTTGTGCGGGCGTAGCCGATGATATGGACATCTCTGGGGAGATAGCCACTGTGATAGAGGCCAAACAAGGCAGGATACGTCTGTGACACATGAACAATGGCACGGGTAAGCGGACGGGGGAAATAGCAGACCTTCTTCTTGGCCAAGTCGCCCGATGCACCAAACACTGGCAGCGACGTGGCGGATCAAAGCGAGGAAGAGATAAGGGAGGAACAGGGGCACACCTACGATGATAGTGTTGTCTCTGAGCGCGTCGCCGCTGGTCTCCATCGAAGGGATCGTCCCTGAGCGAAGGCGCTGATGTTGTGGAGGCATTTCAAGGGGGGAATGCGGTCTATGGGGGCGGGGAGGAGGCTTTATCCGATGGGCAATGGACGTGGGCAAGCCTGATCAATATGCCGTCAGCGACCCGATGCGGAAGACCGCGATACGCCTTGGCCACCTCTTCCATGGCCGACACTGACCCGACCATAAGACACTTTCAGGACCTCGTCTCGCCCGCACATACGAACGCGGACCCCACCGCGTTCCACATACGTGCAGGCGCCCTCATCGCTCGTCTCAAGGCCCGCAACAGAACAGCCAACGCCGCCACTCGCGCACACAAGCAGGCCACCGCAGATGCCCGCCAGGAGATGGACCAGACGCACCTCGGCCTCCAGAATCTCCTCTACGAGAAACGCCACCTCGAACGCGAGATCGACAAGTGTCGCCAATTTGCGTACGCGTTCTCCCCCGTCTGCCGTTCTTACCTTGACCCCACCCAGCTCCATCTACCAGGACGTCCCCCTCCACTCCCTCTCGGAGTTCCAGGAACTTGCCCCACCAGAGGCCCGTACTCTGGATGTCCTCGAAAACACGCACCAATTGATGCTCAACCGTCTCAGTTTCGAGCTTGCAGAACGGCAGAGGTAACGCCCTTCCATCACGTCCTCTAACGGTTCCTCATCCCTCCCTCAGACTCGATCTCCGACGCAAAGACCTCACGGTCCAAAAGGAAGAACTTCTCAAGCAGAGCAAGCTCAAGCTCGCCACTGTGGAAAGTGTGAAGCTACAGATAGACACACTGATGAAGGTAAACATACCCTTTCCTTTAGTGTCCGTTCCCACTCAAGGCTTTCAGGCTGCTGCAGACATTCAGAAAAAGGTTGATGAACTGGTCCCATCGTTGATCGTGTCGTCTGCGCCCGCCACTCCAGCTCCGAGCTAGCCTTCAATTCAACTCCCTTCTTAACACTGGAGCGATCGAGGAAGTCGCTTGTTCTAGTCAAGTCAACGAGGTAGGTAAAAATTCCCTAGATAACAGTACAACAGGATGCGAGAGTGCGACAGATTCCAAGAATACGTAGTGGCACAACGATTAGAAAAAAGTAGAAATGTTAAATTGCATCCGAGGAGAGAGGGGTATCCTGCTCAACGTTCCCTCGCAACAGGACGTTGCTGAAAACGTGATAGCAGTGGACACGGGGCCAGGGATGGAAAGAAGTGTGAGTTGATGTGTGTTCGAGGTTGGTTCGAGGCGCATTCGTACTCGATGGCCAACAGCAAGGTCATCAGGAATCGTCTTCATCGTTGATACTGCCAACATCACTCATTTCCTCGTCGTCATCTTCCTTGCCCTTTTCTGTAGCATCAATCGCGTCCTTGGTGGCGAACCGCTGCACATATTCTACGCGGAGAGATGGCAAATAAACACTGAGCACTAAATCAACAATCAGCCAGTTTACTCGCCTTTAACTTTGGCCTCGTATTCCTTTGGATGCCGCATCATCAGCGCAGCTGCCTCCCCATTGAGGGGATCGTTGGGATTTGGGTAGCGGAGGAGTTGGGGCAGAAACACTTCGAAGATATTGATCATATCTGGGCCACAGTTCATCTAGAGTTGGGCGATGTCGAAAATACACACGCACCGAACATGGGTGACCAAGTCTGGTTGATGACATCCAGACAGACTGAGCCACTCCTTCACGTTATGTCGATCAGCACTCGGATTGGCCTGGCTGGCGGCGACCACTCACAGTTCGTCGATGTTGGGGTGGAAGATCTTATTCATGAACCCAATACTAGGAGATTTGTATGGATAATCCGCTTGCAGCTCAACGTGTATCTTCCATATTCCGCCTGCAAACGGAGCTGCGAGACATGATTATGCAGGCGACCTGCGAGAGCGCAGAGTGACACACTTTCTGGGGGTCCATGAAAGCGGACGTAGAACTCGCGCATGTTATCATTTACAAGGGTGACTTCATAATCCGACATCAAACTACAGGAATCCAGGGTTAGATGGGCAGAACAGGTAAGGAGAAAGAGATGCTTGCAGCTTCATGACATCGGTTTCGATGCGGCGCTTCGTCGAGTGTTTCGGAACGTGTGTTAGCCTCGCCTGGATCTGGATAAACAAAAGTGTACACTCATCATATTGGCTTGCGTTGGGTTGGTGGTTCAGGGAAGATGCAACGCGCGACGCACTTTCCAAGGCCAAATGACGACTTATAGCCGGCCGTCCGGACCTTTCTCATGCGGCAGTGCACCGGAAGGGCCCTTTTCCAGTTGCAACCGACCGGACATTGTCAGTCTCACCGGTCAACGCCGCACTAACATCCCTCAAAACACACGCCACTAAGATACAGGGAATAGATAGGGAGAACAACAACAACAACACTTCATGAGCCCACCCGGCCTGCATACACCACTCTGCTTCGTGATCAGTAGAAAGCCCATTCTTCCGTAACACAGTACTCGTCGTACGGGTTGCATGGATAGTCCTTTCGGTAGCCTGTCTTGGGTCGTCCATAGGCAGCAGCATTGCGTTCGGCAGGCGGCGCGTTATACGCAGCAGGTGCCCTCCGGCCGCCGGCGCCGATCACGTTGCTCTCTGCAGTTCCACTGGTTGCGGATAAAAGGTGGCGCGGATGAGCAAAGTCTAGATCCACGCCAGACTGGTTGAATGCTCTCATCGCCAAAAGGAACGCTATTGACGGTCGCCCCCAGTCAGACCCACGATAAAGGAAATTTGAACGACGCACCCAACCAGAATGCACCGAAGGCTGCAATCAAGATAAGTTCCTCCTGGTTCCGCGACAACACTTGGCCTTCACTTCGATGGTGCTTTATTACCCTGCGACGTTCATCTGTCGAGCATCCCGTTCTGCCCATGGCCCAGTCGAACTTACAAAAAAATAAGAGCTCCAATTGCCAAGATTGTCACCGATGTCTGCGTCAGGTGGACGACCTCTAAGATATGAATCAGTCCGATGTTTCAGCCACTCACGAAATAGACACTTACGAATAGAGCGAGGCAACATTTTCATGATGAAATGGCCCATGACTAACGCAAGTATTGCTAGATATCGCATCTGGTGAACTTGATATCTTTTACCTTGACGTGCAGACCAACACACCTTTGATAACATGTCTGAACGGATGATCGGTGAACAACGCCATATTGTCCTGTGTTGGGTTGCACAGGGAAGCGGATAAGGGGTGGTGGGAACCTCACGAAAAATTCCCGCTCTTTTTCTACATTGGACATGAGGCATCCAAATTTATTACAATATATTTTGCCCGTTCCGAAACGTAACTATTGTTTATAGCCAAACCTCCATGTGTACACCATGTCATTCGTCATCGCGTCGTCAGTGTCATCGTGGGTAGTGATATCGACCGAAGCAGTAATTCCCTCATACTGGCGATATCATTGCAGGAACTTGGGTGATTATAGGAGGTGCACCGTTAACACCCGGCTGGATAACAACCGAATGACCAGGCGCCTGTTGCACATAGTTTGGGCCTCCAGCCACGGGATATGTCGACGGGTAAAGGCCATGAGGGTAGGCGAGGCCGCGAGGGTATACTGCTTCCGTCGGGTAAGCCGGCCATTCACCAAACCAGCCGAGCTGGGAGATGTGTTCCCGCCATGCATAAACACTATAGCATAAATATCAACCAGTGGACGTGGCAATGATATCAGGATCAAAGTACCGGCCAAGAGCGACAGCGCGTGTCGTAAGGGTTACCACTATCAAGAAGAAGAATGTAACTATGGTGAAGCGTCAGTTATTCAAAACATAACTGAACCAACGTCGAGAATCGAGATACCTACACATCACAAATATGGCCCATGAAAGTGCTTCTATCACTTTCATTTCATAACAGTAAGCTTGAGCAGACACTAGTTTCCATTGCGATCAAGTTCTACAAACATGTGGACAGATCAACCAGGCTTACTCGTTCCATTCTTCGTCGGCCGTGTCTGACCGGCTAGAGGATAGCATTGAACGTAGCCGATGATGTCACTGCAACGTGTTATTCAACTACCCACTATCCGCGGAAGAAAGGGGAGGCTTACGCGGACCAGGCGCCCATGGCTATTTGGACCAAAATGAACACCACAAAGTGTTTGTAGCAAAAGAGAGAACATACCCAACCATAGGAATCCCAGGATGAAGTGAACGGTGGCTTCCACGATGGGTTGCGCGAACTGTAACCTGTGTATGGCTTGAACAAGGAGGGAGCGACGACATGAATTAACTTACAGAAGAAGGAATACAAAGATCGTCGTTGCTGGCACGACAACTGAGAAGATGGTAAAGTCGTCTGATAGGCTGAATGTCTTGAAGGGGATAGAGATATACGATGATGCACCCACGATTGATATTCGGCAAGAAAAGTTCTGCAAAATTGCCCGCCAAGCCGAGTACAGCACCAGAGAGGCAGAACACGAACACTGGTCATTGATAGTAAATCGCCTGAAGCTACAAGGCAGAGCACCGCACGTACGGTAGCCTATGATCCTCAAATTGGCGAAAAGAATAGTCATGTCGACGAAAAAAGTGTCAAAAGTACGTCAAGCAAGTTGCTCGCCACTACAGATGTCAGGTTGAGGTGTATGGGAAATCGGAATCATTCGAACGTTTGAGCTCTCGGCATATTTGGGCTGGATCGAGCCATCTTCTAGTGGCTGCATCCCTAAATGCGGAGTTTGAATGAAACGTAATTGGGATAAAACACGGACTCGGACCCTGCAACCCAACGCCCATCCAAGAACGTCATTCGGAGTTTAAATCCGGGAAGCCCCCGCCTCTTGGGGGTCGTCTCGTCATCGACCGCTCAAGCTCAAGCCCTAGGCCCGCCCGTGGTCTTACACATTCATGGAAAATTGCAGCTCTGCCAGTGAGCCATAGCATTGCACTGAACCACAACACTTACCAAATCGGGAAGTCTAGTTGGAGATTATATAATTATTCAGATTACAGAATCCATTCCGTGCCGAAAAATCTGACCTCGAAGCCGAATCCTAAATCCCAATGCATTAACAGATTGTCAAATGTTTTGTTTATTTTTATTTCGATTGCTCAAAATTCTGTAGTTAGCACTCGCCCTGTTACTCGACTACATCCGACTCAACGCATCCAACGTGAACGACAGTACATACATATATAAGTAATCTTCCATCAAGTTATCAAAGAGAGTAGAAATCTAGTGTGGTCTAGCTGAAATCGCCAGAAGCCTTGATGTCAACTTCATCTCCGTCACCGCCGGGGTGATGCATTTCTCTTGTAGTTGTCTACGGTGTGCGCCCGAGCGGGAACCGTGTGCCCGCCTGATGACCAGTGGGGGAAGCGTGAGTCATTCCTGCGCGACCCGTTTCTCAGCAGCTCAGGATCAGTTTTCTCACTGGCGTAAGCTCTGCCTCTCGAACGAGCACTGATGGGCACTGGAAGCTTAGACAATTTTGATCTTGAGCCAAACCAGGGATAGACCGTAACTGGGATGAACCACACGTTGCGGTTCACTCGGTAATAGTGCTTCAAGGCCATTCCGAGGAGGAAAAAAAGGAATCCCCATACTGTGATGCGCTCAGGAACAGACAGAAGGCACAAGTGAGACGCTTACCCAGGATAACGTTAAACAGTGAGAAGGCCTCGAGGACACGATACTGTGCTTGATAGGTTTGCGTGGAGACTAAAACGTCTAGTTGGCGTTGATGTGGCACCAAAAACGGCCAGAAACGTACATCCAGCGACGTCGACGACTTGTGAGCCATCCACGGACGAGAAGCACTCAACGTCCGCGTTCTCCGAGTTGGAGCTGGCCAGAAACGCACCGAGGGCTATGTTCACTTGAGCGCGCAAGCTGACAAGACTTCGTCGAGACGCACCGAGCCAGAAGGTACCCAATAAACCTAGACATCCTAACTCTATTCTAGTAGAAATGGGATTGCGGTTACGAAGGGCGCTACAGATGAGACTAAAGGAAGGTGAACACACGACGGATGTGATTTCTAAGATGACTCACAGTGCGAGGAGGATCAACAGGCTCGCGGTGCATACGAATATCGCGAATGGGACGAATCGAGCTGAGAGTTCGATGAAGGACGGCACATTAGTGGACGAAGCAAGGATACATACTTAGATCAGTGATGACAAGTAAACTTTGGAAGTGAGCTGCAATGGCTAGGCATATTATGGTCCAAGCCAAGACGACAGCTAGAGTGACAGGCTCGATCACGACGGCAAGCTCGCGAGTACTATGCACACTTACCATAGAGACTCGCTCGAACGATATTAAACTTGGAGGGCATTGCCGACCTTGTAAAGACGGACAGAACAGAGAGAACGGGAAGTCGTTTGGGGCGAGACGGCTGGCGTGCCCCCAAGGGTGGTTGCGGAGGGGAGGGGAGGGGACGAGATCGTTGATACTGACAGTTCAGGGGAATAGGGCGTGACGGCTGCATCTTAAAGTAAAATCTATTTGTGGCGAGCACGCGGAATGGGTGTTGCAGGATCTTGAAAAGGCGTGGCGAGCAGCGTGTATACGACTTGGACCCGTGAATATTGAATTACGAATCAGCGGGAACACGAGGTTCTGGCCGTGCTCCCATGCGAGGACGCCGGTTAAAGCTGTACTCTCCATCGCGGAAAAAGAATGGGGTGGTGTTTCAACCGTCGTCGCGAAGCGGGTAGACGGACAGCCATGTCCAACTTTGACGACACGAGGCAAGGCGCGTGACCGAGACCCCAATAAGGCAAGATAGCCGTCGCACACCAGCTGAATCGCAGAGGATCGTTGTGGCCACCATACAGCGCTCAGAGCATTCAGTATGGATAGGGCGTTCGCACAAGAATATGTTTGGATCCCCTGCATGCAAATTTACGCAGTATACCTGGCAGCTCTTAATGCCTTATTTGGGTTATCCCGTGGTGGACAATAATCAAGGCCGTCACCTATCGTGGAGCCTCACCTCGTGCCCTTTTAACCCCCCTTCTCGGCATGCACGCTGTGGGTGGTTCCTTTGCGCGCGACCCACAGGCACGACAACCACTACCGCCAAGACAATAGGGCATTCTCTCGCACCAGATGTTCGTGATCACAACGGACTTCCCAGATGTCTGCAGGGGGATGACCAGTTCTGACCACGACATCCTCTCGTTCCGGCCAGTCCTGCGGGGGCGCTGTCGGCTTCAACTGATCGGAAGCAAGGGCGCACCTCCGACTGACAGTTCGATTGCCCGCCAGAGTATCGGAGCAGACCAGCATGCAGGTCATCTTTGTGGCGCATCATAGTCGTTCCGTAAATAATCGTGACGACCGACGGAGCCGGTTTGAAACGAAAGGGATCTGACTCTCATAACCACGAGATTAGCCAGTAAATCTGAACAGAAAGCCCCAACAAGTCAAGATATGACAACGTTCAACATCTCTTGAGCCTTTACACCACAATAAATAAATCAACGGCTTTCATCATATACCTCCTGTAGAATTCCGTGATGGATGATGGATTGTCAATCCTTGTGCTCCGTAAACCTGTGATTCGTTGTGAAACGCAGCCCGCCCGTGTGCACTGGCACCGACACGTAGCGTAGACACTGCCATTGCGGGGGATTATGACCACAGAACGATACCATACGACCCGGCGTGTGGGGACCGAGTGTTACTGTGTCCCATATTGACCCGCGCGACTTGAACCTTCAAGCTTCAAGGTTAACCAATGCGCGCACTGCCCAGGGGTCTAGGTGTCTGATTTGAAAATTCTCGCGACAATTTCGGTTTTCAGGACCTGCTGTCCTCGACCGTCATGGTTTTCGGGGGCCAAGTTGTGGCTTCCGCTACCTTCCCGAAGAGGCAATTGGTTGATGATATTAGAAAGTCCGTGGCAGATCAGAAGCTTGCTCGTCGTTGCATGATCCCCTGTGAAGGTCGGCCAGAGCAACGCGAATGTTCCCTGACTGCAGGTCACGCTGCGGAGTACATACTCTGCCCCGATTGTTTGTGTTTACCAGTCAGAAAAAGTGACCACTTACGTTGCACTGGGCGCCACTCAGCTGGTTCGAAAGTCAAGTTCCTTTGTTAGGTAGTCAACGTCAGTCCCCTTCGGTTTTAATCAAGGTAGTACAGTCCCCACAGATGACTTTCCCGAGAGTACTGAACAAATGTTTAACACTCGCCACAATCGGCAGAGATCGAGGCTTGGCTTTTTCTCAGAGACACAGACATTTAAATCATTGATCTTCCTACGTCAGTGGTACATGTTAAGTGTAACTTGCCACCAATTCCTCTACGAGGTTGTGTACCCCAAGCTCACTTTCGAGCTGGCACAAGTGATCAGTACATCAAAGTAGGCAACCCTCACATACAATATGACATACCTCATACTTCCTCTGCAGATCTTCATTGCCAACTGAAGAGTTAAATATATTGTCAATCTCCTCTAATGAGATATTTGCCGTCTCCGGTACAAAGTAGCTTGACCAGAGAAAGGCCATAAAGCAAGCAAAAGCGAAGATCATGAATGTGGCACTAAAACAAGGGTTAAAATGATAATCCCAAGCTCACATTGAATATAAAGGAAAGGCAAACGGATGGGGACATACAATGAAGACCTTTCCATCATGGGAGGAGTGACAAGACCAACAAAAACTGTCGATAGCTTATCAACACCATAAACTCTTTCATTTAGGGAAAGGCGAGGACACACAGTTATTGATCCAGTTTGAAGCTGTTGACAGAGCGACGCCTTTACTTCGCATCGACAATGGAAAAACCTCGGTTGGGAGGACCCATCCAATCGGGCCAAAGCTCATTCCATATGCTGCAGTGAAAGTATAAACACAGCTGTTTGATTAACCAAAGCACATCAACGGATTACCAATCATAATCATGCATGGCAAATGTGATTGGACATACGTTACTGCTACCCATGCAGCATCAGGATGTGAAGACCAATCACTTTGATATTGAAAAACCTTTGGATGGTTGTTCAATGAAGTGCAAAGAAAAAAAGGGCACATTATCATACCAATGTGGCGATAACACAATACGAGATGGTCATGACAGCACTACCACCTGAGGAGTTATTCATAAGATAGTCAAATCTAAGGAATAGCGTCATTTGTTACCTTTCAAAAGTGGTTTACGTCCTGAAAGTGATAAATGTAGAATAAGCTAGATAGCAGCAATGGTTGCTCACCCCACCGATCCAGGAATAATATCACAGGTATAACAGAAATGGCCTGAATGATTCCAACACCACCAGTAACAAGAAGCGTGACTTCCTCGCCTGTCAATCCAATGTGTCCTACTAGGGTGGGTCCATAATACAGTAAGGCATTGATTCCGCTCCATTCTGACACCGTGTAAGTGCAATGTCAAGTAAATAATGATCACACACGTTGGAAGAACATCATCATCACGCCAATGAGGGTGCGAGCAAGATAGTGTGAGTGAGACAGCTCGCTCCAGCCGCTCATAACGCCATTATCCTTGGCGCCTTGACCACGCTGAACAAGGGCGACATTTACACGCATCTCCAGCAATTCAAGCTAGAAGCTCTCATTAAACGAGAGTATTTAGAAAGAGTCCGACATACCTGAAGAAGAGGATCGTGAGCTGCCTCTTCAGCTGTCCGAAGGCGAAGCTTCATGAGGGAGTGCATCGCATCGTTTAACCGTCCATGCAAGATGAGAAAACGTGGAGATGGTGGAAGAAAGAAGCATCCAAGGCAGAGCAGTACGCCAGGAAGAATCTGAAATGCAAGAGGGATCCTCCAAGACGCTGAGCCAGAAACTGTCTCCCACACGAATCGGGTCAGGTTGAAGGAGGTATCATGCATTACACTCACTGTTACGAGTAAGGAATCCAATCCAGAACCCAAACACGACTCCAAGGACAATGGCGAGTTGTTCGATGGCTAAAAGTGATCCTCGGAGTTCGGGAGGGCTAATCTCAGCCATGTAGAGCGGGGATAACATACTTCTTCGGGTCAACATCTTGGGACGTCGAACAAGCATGCTGATTTACCTCAGTGCTCCAACGCCAAATCCACCAATGGCTCTTGCGATAACTAGGTCATTGAAACTATGGGCGCTAGATTGCAATCCAGAACCAAAACAAAATATAACTTGCGGGGGTTTTTTGACCAAGGAGAAACAAAGAGTTGAAACCCCTGCTCACCTGAAGCTAGGAATATAGAATGTCGCCTAGAAAAATTGTCCGCAAAAACACCAGAAGACAAAGCGCCGAATAGAGCGCCCAGATCCAGAGCCGCAGCTGTAACGAACACAGAACTTACAGGGTGTGCGCATTAGTGTAGGCGATACATACTCATCATTCCCTTTTCCCAAGGTCCTACTGGCCACCGAGCTAGGAAGTCTCTCATCACAAGCACATTGGCAATGACACCCTGGTCATACCCAAAAGACAGACCACCTATGGACGCAAATATTGCACAACCAGCGGTATAGCGGTTGCGTAACAGACCGGTGACCCCGGGAGGACCGTAAGAATACGAGTATGAGTTGCCTTGAGCATGAATAAACAGGGAACCGCCATGTGGTGTTTTGAGCACGACCCCACGCTGCCGTTGCAGTAAGGATTCGAATGTTGAGCATTCCTCCGCATCGACACGTTCCTCGCCAGCACTCGATACAAGAGGTTCGTAGCTTTCAGCCAGCGTCTATCGTAGATGGATCGATGATTTGAACGGCATACAAGTTGATGCTGGTTCGTACCATGAACAATCGCAAAGTGATGCCACTGGGTCCCGGCTGTACTGTTCTGACAGCCGGTATTTTTGGAATGTATCACTTCGTAGATGGACTTTGAATATGCCATTGAATCTCCGGGTGAAACTGTCAGTTTGGCAAGTACTAGATGACATGATCCATTGCAATTGCTCATTGGCCTCGACATATGCTGAACAAACGCTATTCCATGGAACGACAGGAATAGCCAAGGTCTGAGCAGACGGGGGTACTTGTGTGACGAAATATCGCGTGCCCCAAGTGCTTTTCTGGTTCAGACTCCGAATGTCCTGTGACGCGCGACAACCATGTAGTTGCCTAGAGTTTTCAGACACGAACACCCAAGTGTAAAAGGCTGGTTGTGATTTCGCATAAAAAGAGGTTGTAAATGAACCGTATCCAAGACGATAAAAAGGCAGGGTAGTAATTTATCATGCACAATATGTCCAAGTTACAAGAGGACACTCCCAGCCACAGCGGCAACGAGGGTGGCAATACCCGACAGTACAAGGGACGTAGCGCTGAAGTGCTTGGCCCCACTCTTCTGGTTTGCGTGGGGGGAACCAGAGGGACCGTGAGACGAACTTGAATGGGGATTGGAAGTCGTAGGGTGAGCGGAAGTAGCAGCCCTGTCGCAATCAGTTGAATCAACCGGAACAGAGATAGCGCTTACCTTGTGGTAGTGTTCACCTGAGGACGCTTGACATTGGCTTCGCCAACTTGCGCAGCAGCGACAGGGGACGTAGAGCCAAGCGCATTCTGGTACGCCCCCAAACCGTCCATTTGCGCTAGCGACACGCGCTTCCATCCGTTTTCGACCATAACAGGGTACGCATTAATGAAGCTTGAAACCGACAAATTGGACAACTCATGTTCCAGTACGACGAGACCTGGCGTCTTGGGACCTGGCGTGTTCACCATATTCAGTCATCCACACACATCGAAGGGGGAAAAAATGGCCATCACCAACCAGTGAGCCATGTCTGCATCTGCGCACCAATCGTTTCCAGCGTAGTGCCAGGAGGGTTTTGATCCAACGTCCAGTCGTTCGTACTGAGGAGAGGAGAAATCAGGTTAAGCAACGACACTCAAAGATAACCTACTCCTGGTTCCAAATGACCGTAGTCAATCCAAAGACCTCTTGTGCAATGGCACGAACGCGCATGTCGCAGTCACCATAAGGGGGTCGCCAAAATCGGGGGAGCCTTCCCCCTGTAGAATTGTGGACGAGCCACATGGTCCAGCCCAATTCTGCCACCACCTCTTCATTGGTCTTGGTGGTCATAAAAGGGTGTGTCCAAGTATGAACGCCAATGTCGTCCTGGTTAATGCCGAACGCGGTTTGGAATTGATCCGGATATAAGAGGATGTTCTGACCGATGAAGAAGTGGGTCGCATGTTCGTTATTCTTGGCGAGGAACGTGTACAAGGCATCCGAGGCCTAGAAGACATCCGTCAACCCATCGGCGACAAACCATGCAACGAAGACAAAACCAACTGGCAGCGGACCGTCGTCAAAGCTAAGCCCAATCGTACCGGTGGGAGCATCCCAAACATCGCCAGGAGTGACACACTTGTATGTCGAAGAGCAGACGGCCGCGCTATAGGGATCAAAACCCGAGGGGTACGTTGGGTTCTCGAGATTAGTGCTCGTGGACACGGGGATATTTGGTATCTTGTTGGCCGCGACGGCGTTGTTCAGTGCATCGACCCATGCCCGAGGCATATCTGTGGTTGGAGCCAGGTTAACGGGAAAGCCTGCAGACCATTCTACTTTGTGTCAATATTTAACAGGGTCGGTTCCATGTAAAAACATACCGGGCGTTCCTACGGCGGCATAAGTTACACCGTCGTTGCTACCTGCACGCCTAAAGAGGCCATAGACAGGATGACCCTCTTCATGATACCACCTGCTCGACAAACGTCCGCTGTCCGTGTGGGAGTGAGTAGCAGGGGTGGCGGATACATGTGCAACGGTAGCCGCGAGGAGGAGGGCAGAGGCCAACCGCACAGACATAGCTAGGAAGAGAGCCTAAACGAGAGGAGGGTAGAATAGAAAGTGTAGTGCGGGAGGGCAACGAGAGGCGATAAAGGGAGAAATGCGGCGAGGGGTCGCATTTTATACCATGAGACGGGAATTCTACGACGTCAGCCTCAAATGCCTGCCTCAGAGACAGCTATTCTGATTACCGCATAGGGATACGTTTTGATCGTCTGGACTCGGAGAAGAATCCGCTATCAGATCGAGGATTCAAAACCAGGATCGACAGCATGTGCGAGAAATTCCAGCTGACTTGGAGGCCGTCGTGGCCGAGGGCTGCTCACAAATGTCAAGCTGCAACTTGCCAAATCAAGTTCGATCGACGCTCCAAACCAATACTCACCACCGATCTGTCAACAAAGGCTGGTTGTGAATGGCCAGTGGCGTCTGCGCGCGTCTAGTCCTCGTAACTGGGTTCCAGCTGATGAATTTGATCGCGATACAATGGTTGACAAAAAACATGGCAATGCCCAAATCACGTACTATGTCGCAGGGAGAGGCGGGGTAATAGCAGAGTCCCCACGCAGTGCACTTTTGAGAATCAAAATACCCGACTTCAACTGTGCGACCTCCTTCACCATAGCCGTGAACCTGGCCTTCTTTGCCTCGCTTGTTAAGTACGGCGTAAAGTATTGAATACAGTCCCGTGTCGTCGCATTTGGCGTATTCTGTAGCCACTCGATGAGCATCCTCTCTTCCAACTCTCCCTCCGGCGCCGGACCGGTCGGTAGTGGCTTCCGCTTCTTGGGTTTTGAAGGATTGGTGCCGTTCATTGTGCCGCTGGCGGTTGCACCAGCTCCAGAGAGTTCATCAACCTTGCGTTTGTTCGCAGGCTTCAAGGTTGCATTAGTTGGCGGGCCAGCCAAGCCTTTGCCACCAGCCGCCGGACTGATCGCCTGACTGCCCCCCCCAGGTGACCCGTTAAGCGGACTGTTTCCTCTGCTTGCGTTGGCTGATTTGACTTTCGGGGTTTTCGGGCTCGTTGCTCGTTTCGCAACGACAGAGTGCCCACCCAAGGTGGTCATAGGTGCGGGCGAAACTGCGCGCGAAGCAGTAGCGGGACCCTCCGTAGCCGACGGTTTCGTGGCTGGCTGCTGAGAAGCCGACCGAGATTTCACCTGCTGGGGTTGCTGCTGTACGGCAGGTTCGTTCGAGACGAGTGGAGGCTCTTCCTCCTCCTCATTTTCGTCCTGTCAGTAAATGGTGAGCGGCGTGCGTAAGAGTGGCAGGTGGACTCACCGAGCTTGCGTATGGATTGCGCTCCTCGTCGCTTTCATATGCCACATTCTTCTCTAGTTTCTGCATGAGCTTCTTGAGGGACTTGCCATCCTTTGATAGTTGGGACTCGTCTTCGTCGTCGGACTCGTCAATGTACCCTTCGCGCCGTTTGTTGGCTAGCTTGTATTCTCGTTTCAGACGTTCCTAAAAGATCAATGTCGACGATGGGGCCTGGAGAATAACGCCTCTACCGACTGACCTCGAGTTTCCTGGCTTCCTCATCATCCATATCTCCGGCCTCGTGCTCATCGTCATCAGCCACTTCTTCTTCAAAAAGTTGCTCGTCAAGATGGCCTTCGCCATCGTCCTCTCGTTTAGGCCGCACATTTCCGTCCTCGTCTTGCTCCGCTTCCCGGGAACCCCTGTTCACCGTTCGTAAAGCTTTCCCGCCTGGTGCTCTGCTTTGGCTGGCAGTATGCACGAGTGGCGTTCCACCGACGACGGCATGTCCGTCAGGGTCCGCTTTGAACATGGCTGACGTAGCGGCAGAAGGTCCTTGTCCGTGTCTGCGGTGCAGTAGCCAGCGCTCTGGATCCTTGTTCTTTTGAATTTTTGCCATCTTGAATGGAGGGTATCAGGCCGCCGTAGTGCACGGAGGGGAAAGCGGTACGTACCAGTGACTCGGCCTCCTCCAAGTTTGGGACATGGTGCTTTGGTTTCTTGTGGAACTTGTACCATCGGTGAGCAGGCACGAATTTAAACACCTCTTGAGCGGCAGGCATGAAAAGTGCATGTGTGTCTGCCTTTGAGACTTCCTCCAGCTGTCCAACCCAAACCTCGTTCTGCCTCGCATCCTCCATCACCCATGGGTATCTTTCTTCCCTCCTGAGTTGCCGGACGTCCTCTGGTACTTTGAAAACCTGTCGTGTTTTTCTCGTGTTTTTCTTTTTGCCATTGATGGGCGCCTTTCCCTTGATCTCTTTATCCTTGGACGAACCCTCTCCCGTCGCGTTCGCGATAGGCCGGCCATCTGCGTCGACCATGACTATTCTTCCATCTGAACCAATCACCGGTTTACCATCGAGCCCTAGCATTGGTCCAACAGGAACCTGCTGGGCCGGATTGGAGTCTGGTCTTCTGAGGTCCTTTCTGTTCAACTTTATCGGCTCTTCCCAAGACGAGACGTCTATCACTTTTCGAGAATCGAGTTTCATCACGTCATACTTCCATCCGTTGAGTGCTGACGACATGAGCTTGTACTCAGAGAACTCGCCATCGGGGAGCTTGGCACTGTCCTCGACGTCGTCCGCGTTTGGTGGGGTGGGCTGTTGGCGTGGCGTTGCAGACTTGCGAGGCGAAGGGGGTGTCCCATTGGGACGAGAAACCGAGACGTCTTTCTTGACAGGCTTCTTCTTGTGGAAAAGAAGGGATTCGGCAGACTTGGGTGGCATAGCGGAGATTGGGGGTGTACAGGGCAAGCTAGCGAGTGAAGACGGAGAATTTCCGTGCAACGCAAGTTATAGGGAAGAGACAAGGAACATCCGCGCAAGCTGTCGACAAAAAGACCGTCGTCGCCGTTGGGAGTGACTGGAACATGCAAAAGCAGGGCTTATTACGTAATCTTGGCCGACCAGACGACTCATACAATTACACGTACATGACTGGCAGATGCTATAGTGATGATTGCGACAGAACGAAAAAGAACTAGCGTAGCACTATGTACATTGACGAACCCATCCGTGAGGCAATCGTCCGTTCAGAAACGAGAAATGCAGTGCTCCCAGCGTAAATGACAACTACCATATGAGTCCTCGGAAACGCGACATGAAAACAGGAAGGGGTACACTTAGGTCGGAGGAGCCTCCACCCTACTCGTGGGTATACTGCCATTCGTCACTGCAGCTGACGAAGGCTGGTGAGATGACTGGCCCACCGCTGATGAGTATGCGTTTTCAGAAGACGATGGTCGTGACTGTGACGAGGGCTGATGGGGCTGCGGCGGTTGATGAGAATGTGGCTGGGAAGGATGCGATATTGCACCGGGAGGGGGGTATGGGACCGGACCTTGACCATACACGATCGAGTGTGGGGGACCACCCGGTCCGAAGGGTGGCATGCCCTGCCGCAAGCTATCCAACTCGTGTCTCAGCATGTCGATTTCGCGTGCCATGTCTTGATGAGATTGCTTAAGATTGATTACAAAATCAATGGCTGCAAGGCAAGGTCAGCTGTGACGGGAAGGGACAAGGACGAGAAAGAGACCTTTGCTCAGAATCTCCCATTTGCTCGCCTTCATACCGCGGTCGGCCGGGAGCTGATCTCGCAGCTCATCAAACAAGTCTTTCATTTCCTTCCGACGCTTCCGCTCAGCAAGCTTGTGTGAGACCCTTAGTTCGGGGGACCGAGAATAAGGGGTGGGGCCAGTTTCCTTGGGTGGTTTAGAGGCCGAAGTGGAAGATGCGGGCGGGGCAGACGAGTCGTCTGCCGGGACGGTAGACGGGGCAACGGGAGGGGTAGATGGGACGGCTTCGCGTAACTGACGTGACGGGGGGCGTGAGCGCGAGCGTACGTTTCTAGTTGGGCCGACGGCGGGGGCAATGTTCTCGGGGACGGACATTCGCCTGTCCGGTGGAAAGGACATGGGGGGCATCATGGTCGGAGGCAAAGGTTGGGACTCGAATGGACGGTTGGGATTTTGTATATTAGGGTCTTGCTGGCCATCTGGATGTTGTGCTGCAGACCACGCGAAAGTCGCCATGCTACCGGATGTTGAAGGTGCTGGCGATCGTCCATGTGGCTGGTCTTCGGCGAATGCCGAATAGCCACTGGAACCGTTTGAGAGGATTGCAGGCAAGGAGTCGCGTCTATCGTGGAGCCACCACTGAGGGCCGTTGGCCAAAGGTGCACCTGAGATGCCTGGGCCAGAAATCATCGCGCCGGCGTGAACTGAATGGCGACGGTGGTCGTATATGCTGAGATGTGCCATCCTGTGTGTATCTACCGCCGAGCCTCGCCGTTTTTGCGCGCGACCGTCGGTGTCGATGTTCGTCGGACTGGGAATGCCGGGGCCGGCGAGGTGGGAGTCGAGGTCGTCGCTGGTCGTGGCATCGCGGTCGGACGACATTTTGCGTTTTATGCCGTGTGGCAAGTGGGAGTCGGAGGAGTTCTGGGACAAGGGTCGGGGACGAGAGCGGGGGTGACGAAGGAGAGACTTACGGCGATAGAGTGCCGACGGGAGCTGTCGTCGCTGTCGTCGTGTGGGCGGGTGTTGGTGCGGGGGGAGTGCCTGTCGCTGTCGAGGTTGATCGGGTCGGCGGAAGTGTTTTCTGGGGAAAGAGGTTTCGCGGAGGGGGAGGGGAGGAGAAGAAAGACGCACTGGAGAGGCCGTTAGATCTAGCGGAGGGGCGGGGGAGCTTTCCGTTCGCGAGGCGATCGAGGTCGCGATCCAGGGAGGGGGAGCGGAGTATTTTGCGCATGTGCTTCATGGAGGACTCTGGGAGGATAGCGGCCGGGGTGGTGTCGCCAAAGACGTAGTTCGCGGCGGGGCGTGGGCCTGAGGGGGGGTGAGCGGGGAGACGGGAGAGATGGAGAGGGACGGCACCATCGGGGTGGCGGGGGGAGGCGTGGAGGGAGGGATCGGTGAGGGAACCTCTGCGGTGCTGCTGGAGATAGTCGAGCGGGGGAAGGGATATG
>JBBPKT010000106.1:0-39850 GCA_038089395.1 Pulveroboletus frians
CCAGCTATTCTTCGTAGTCCGTCACCAGCATCCATCGACCAGAGCACCATGCATCGATTTGTGTATTAGCCGAAACCATTCGTTGAGATGATCGTCACCTTTCTACCGTGTCATGTGATACGTTCCATTGGCACGACCCATTTCGTTCTGCTTACACTCGTCAGCCTGGCAAGGACACCTAGTGCGACGAAGTGAGCGAGATACATCATACAGCGTAGAATCATTCAAGGCACGACTCATGCACGATGCTCGGAGGAAGATATGGCAGTCAAACCATGGATGAGGACACGCCACAGCTTAACCAGCTCGTCAATGTAAGAGCCAGTGGTGTGAGGGTCGGATGTCTAGCTCCAAGTGCTGATATAGAAGCGCTGATGTCCCATCCTATGGTAGCTTTGTGAGAATCTCCTGTTGACTCCAATTCACTGTACCTGAGGTCAGGTAGAATCTTCCAACTGTCGACCAATCGATCCATACACTCGTTCTGAAGTGTGTCGACGCGAGTTTCACGGATGTGACACGCTGCATTAGCTAGCAAAACATTGGGTCATAAGCATGCAGCGGAGTTGCTTTTGATCACCTATCTGGACGTGAGTGACGTCTTCCAGCTGCCCATTATCAACTTCGTACCTGTGCTTCATTGGAAGACATGAACCAGGACGCCTGTCGTCTTGTGGCATGGCACACTGGACCCACTCTTGAACCCGACAATGTCGTCATCCTCTTCTGCGACACCGCCTCCTGTGATCACGCCGTTGGTACGCTACCACGCCGTAGTGTGGAAAATAGCAGTGACATGCTGTGAAGATTCGATGCCTGTGCACTGACAACCCCACTATTCGTCGGCTTTCACGGAGCTCGTTGTGAAACTTGACGACAATGCATTCAAACCTCTGTTCTGACGTATGCATGACTGGGTATTTATAGACGAACGAGGTACGTCATCTCAGAGTGGGTCGTCCGGAGGATAATGGGTCCTTCTTTGGCCTGGCACTATAATAGCCACAGACGAGAGGAGATTGCCTGTGTGTATACTGCCCTGCTTGACTCCTATTTCGTATGAACTTCTATGTTGATCGTCCGGCTGAATGCCCACAGGGGCTGATGAACCCCTAAACATCCACGCTGTTGCGTCCCCTCGTCGAGGTTATACAGTCCCTCGGCACCTCTTCCTCGACGAAAGCCACCACTCCGACGGACGTGGCATGATGGTCGGGTGTCATCGCCGTGTTGACAAGGTCTCTTGAAGCTGATGTGACGGAGGTACGATCGTTAGGTAGTAAATCGACCCCCTTTTTCCAGTTATTCGTGCATGGCTTCTCCCTCGAAGACACAATCTACCACGCCGCAAGAATGTTTGTTCCTGCCTGCTTTCCATGCTCGCACTCATTCCGGGCACGTCCTCTGACCCTCTCAAGTGTCTCAATCGCGATCTCCCCACGCACACACGTTCCGAGGACGCGCGCGTGCCTATATCAGCGTTGACGTGTGCGACTGAGACGTGGAAAGCCGAGGGTGGTAAGTTGATAGGCACGTCGCTCTGTTGATCTGTCGCGAACATGGTCTTGACTCAACTTGTGTCCCCCACGCCCTCTCGCTGTTGAACAGGATTCGTGAGCGAAATGGCGATTTTCATTGCAGAGTGTGCTGAAGACAAAACGACAGTGTTGTGCAGGAGGTGCATCATCTCAAGAGTGTGATCGAGGGGTAATATTAGTGGCCTGTGAGCGTTGGCGTAAGGCTTCAAGCCATGAACCTGCTTCGCCATTATAAACTACACACTTGTGCGACGAGCTACGAATACTGAATTCAAAAAAGTATGGGACATGCATACAATACGCAGACGGTCGCGGCTACAGTGTCGACATCCTCAAATTGTACTATATCATGTCAACGTTCGTAGGAATGAAAAACGAAAAGACGAAGTAACGGTCCAATGATCCAGTAGAGGACAGCCTGTCCTGGAAGTATCTACACAAAAGGTTGTGCCAACAGCGTGAAAAGTTCTTGGAGCGAACAAGGGGGAAAGACAAGTTGCAACGCGTACTAACAAAAATTATCAAATTAGAGTCTCAAATTGATACCAGTGACACGGTGGATCATGCGGTATGACCTTGCATGTGTCGATCAACAAGTCGGATTGTAGTTGCTTCCCACAGCGTACGAGAGATAGTCGGCAAGGTTCGAGTATGGAATCTCACGCGTGTCGCAGAACCCGGTCCATGCACTGATAATCGCCCAGAAATCGATCACGTATTGAGACCTGTGGAGAGTAATACGCTGTCAGTGTCGACGGCACACGATTGAAAAAAAAGCGCTTCGCACGATGTGGGATAGGGGCCATCGTTCGTCGTCTGCGCGGGCGTTTCCGCTCCAAATGGTCCACCCAAAGACGTCCACGTGCCAGTCTTGGAAGGGATGTTTTCGATCAAAAAAAAAACAACAGGGAATGAACAAAGTTGGAAACATACCAAGGCTCCGTAGTATGCATCGATAGCATTCTGCTGCGACATCGTGGATGCGCCGCCGGTCATGTTATAAAACACATCCTCAGACAACCTGGCTTCCTGGGAGGTAGTCGGAGCTGTGAGGTATGACGGGTACTCATCCAGGAGAAGAACGTTCGTGTTGCTCCACGCGTAGCAAAAGCTTGCGAGCACACAGTATTCGTTTTGGAACAAGCCACCCGTGACCCAGAGCTGGCATTGTCTCACCATTTCGGCGCACGATCCGTTGTCGGTGATCGGTTGCGGCACGCAAGGCTTGACGGTTGCTGCGAGGGATGAGTCACAGGCGGCCACGGCAGGGCAGACACCAGGAACAGAGGAATACTCCAGCCAGTCCTGCAGAGGATATTAGCAATGTGTCCCAACAGATTGCTAGCACCGAGACTCGCACCGCAAAGTTGCTGTAGGGAATGTTCAGCGTGTCACAAAAGCCAGTCCATGCAGCGATGGCCTCCCACTGTTCAATGACATAGGTCACACTTGAACAGGTTCAGTATATGCAGTAGCGAAACACGATTGGAGAGAAACCAACTTGTCTGGGTATGTACCACCAGGCGTCTGGGAGATTGCACCATAATAAGCATCGATATAATTCTGCTGACTCATGTACGAGTTCCCGCCAGACATGGAATTGAAAGTCTGCAGATACCCAGGACAGTCAATGATTATAGGTTAGTCAGGAATGACACTTACATCCTCGGTAAGGCGGGATTGGCTGGCAGGAGCACCGCTCACTTGCAAGACCTGCGCAGGATTCTCGATGTCCTGCGAGCACGTGGTGAGCATTATGCACGGGACGTAGCTATAGAAATTGGTGAGGTCGACGGTGGTTGCATTGCAGCTGTTTCGAAGAGACAAGCAGGATACGTCAGTAGTATTGTCAGACCCCGGTGGATACACAGATGATATCTGCCGGGACTGGAGCAATCTGGTGGGACTGGCCCAAGCTGCGCCGACGAAGACCAAGGAGATAAGGGAACGTAACATGGATGCAACGACGCTAGAAGGGGGCGGCATCTTCTTCTTATACCTTCCAACTCGGACCTAGTAGGATATGAGCGCCGTCGGGGCACTGCTCTGACGTATGTGCATTTTGATGACCACAATCCAATGATCAATCGAGTCACGCTTCGGCGGATGTTGGCCGCGCTAAGAAAATTGTGAACATTGTCGCCAGCATGCCACCAGAGGGACAGAAAAGGCTAAAAACGTACCTCTGGAAACGTGTAGCATAGTGACCCCGACCCGTCGGCGAAACTGATCAGCCCGAAAGCCAGCCAGCCGTTTGAGACGAAGTTCCACAACTCGGCTTGACGAGTCTACGCCTGCAACGCGTCGTGCCAGACGCCAACTAATCGGATCCACTCCCAACAAGCTACCCAGAGTGCTCTTCGACCGCCTCCTCCTGTACAACCAACTTCGGGTAGCCGGAAAGTCACCCTCGGCAATCACTCGGCCGCATCCTGAAGGAGTGGAGCATGTCGTCCACACGCACGGCCAACAAAGCCGTCAGCATAGCGTTTCCTCTCTCACCACCATACACACCCTGGCCTCCATTCTCCTACACACAGCCATAGAGCCGCCTCTGTTTAGGTGCTGCATGACTCCATACATGCCATCCGTGACAAGCGTGTGGAGGGAGAAGATGCTGAGTTCGTGGATGGAGCGTGAACCGACGATGCAGGAGCACTTGCCATGGAAGGGGTAAGGGCAGTGGAAGAGCCTAAGCTGAGGGAGCTGGCAGAGAGGTGGGCAGGCATGAGTGGACAGCAGCCACGCAACGCGGAGAAGAACGACCACCCCGGCCGAAACCCATGGCGTGAAATCCAGCAAGTAACCTGGGAGTCCTGTATGAGCGTGGTGGAAATAGTACGTGTTCTAAAGTGCGTCGTCGAACCAGAAAAGGTTCGTAACAGATGGACCCGCTGAGTCCTAGTGAAGACAGTGAAGAGTCGTGAGTATGACCTCTAACCGTTGGGGGTGGACAAGTCGGCCAGTAGATACTTACGCATATAATCGAGGTGGTATCTTTGACGAGCGATCTTTCTGGTAAGCGTCTCAGTTTGACTAGCTGTTATACAGAGAACCCGGTTCGTTGGGAGTGACGACACCAAGCAATAATTCAGACAGCAGGCCAGAGCCGCACTCAAAGTCAATTTAGCAGCAAAGCAGGTCATCCTTCATTTCAACGACAGGACACGAGAATAAAAAAAAACATAGAATGCAGACAATACAACTCGGACAAAACATCAGATAACCCATGTCCCACTCCACCTGGATGGACTGAAGTTAAACATCAGTCACATCCTCCACAAGGAGGCCGAAAAAAAATGACCACGACAGTCCGAGAATAGTCTGAATCAGGTTTCGCAGTCAACAAGTACCGCGAGCCACGAAACGAACTAAAGGATGGAGATTTGCCAAGACAACAATTCAACCTGTCTCCTCATACGGCACACAATGAGACGATCATTGTGACACTGGCGAACCAGCAAGGGCAACATGGCAAGGGTTGTTGGCAGTTTGGGCGCGACCAAAAGTCAGAGGACACGAGCAGCACAATGTAGGCGCTTAGAGGGTGACGAGGCGTCACTTCAGGGAGCTCTGAGTGATGTCAGGGAGCTGTGGGCCTGATAGCAGTTGGATGCAGCGACATGCGAGTCTGACTGCACTGCTCCTCTGTTAGATGTCTGAAACCCATTGCAGTTAAGTGCAAGGTGTGCAACATAAACTGCAGCCACGTTGTGCGTTCGAGGACACAATCGCCGCGATAGAGCACTGAGTTGAGTACTGTAAAAGACAAAGACCCACCCAGTCACCGCAACGTATTCGAAAGTTGACCACCACGCAAGTGACAACGTTTCTTGTCCGTCGCTCAGTCCATGAGAACTGGCACCAGCTAGGGGCGGTCGAGGATGACTGTGATGTTCAGACCTTCCCGCTCAGGAAAGAAGACGCGTGAAGGACGCGTCTTGTGCGTGCTGAGCCTCGCAGCTTTCGAGCTGTCGTGGGTTAAGAGGTGAGGCCTTGGGAAAACGTCGACGCGCCTTTTATATCGGAGTTCACGGCATTTGCCGGAATGGGTGTGTCAGCAGGATGCTGTGCAGGGACACGACTCCCAAGAAAATGAACATGTCTCTGCCTTCATCGATCATGACCCAGTCACAGATTTGAGTACATTTTTTACATCCAGAAAGAACAATAGTACATGGATACAAATTTACATTTGATCAGGTTCAAGAGGCGAGCAGAACATACTAAATTAGCTAAATTGCCGATCACCGACAACTGATCCAAGGATTGAACGCCGAGCAGATAGACCATGCGATCAAGCTGGTACAAGTATCCTTTGTGTTGATAAAAGAGAAACGTAACCTGGACATGATGACGGCACAAATAGCCTACACCTATCTAATCTAATCATATTTTCGTTTACTTGAACTAATAAAGATGTCAGGACCCGAGCGCTCATATGCGAAAAGGCGCGCAACTCACATTCTTACCATCCTTCCAGGTCTTGCCGTCGATTTCCAAGTCCCAGGCAAGGGCACCTTCGAAGAACTGCTTGTCAGCCCCGTTGTCCAGATCCAACCTTTTGTAGTCGTAGCTCTCCCAGTCAGGCGCACAATCAACGACAGCTTTGGCATCTTGACCTCGCAGGATCAGTGCACCCGAAACAATAGATGCATTGGGCTCTCCGAGCACACCCATAGACCCGAAAAGGTATTTACGGGAGGCTTCAAGACGGTTGAAGAAACCCCCGATTTGATTAGAAGACATAAATATAAGAGTGAGTTCTTCGTTGTACTTGAAGTCGACCCGCCAGACTGAGAAGCCTTCCTTGTCGAAGCTGTTCGCGGAATACTCAGCAGAATGCGTGGCAAGAGACAAGCGCAGAGACCTACTTGGCATAGAACCATTCGAGAGCACCGTCAGGTCCACGTGTGTCCTTGTTGGAGTATGCCCGTTTCCAATCCTCGAGATTGAAGGATGACTTTGGTAAAAAGTCGAGAGGGTTTTTCGCTTTTGGTTCCTCAGGGACAAGGTTGCCGTCGTCTTCCTCATCGTCCACCTCCTCCTTCTTTGGTTTTTCCTTCTTTTCCTTTGGTGGAGCAGGGGCGGGTGCAGGTTTTGTCTCCTTCTTGGGAGGGACATACTGGACTACTTTGTCGATGTATACGATCTCACCGAAGATGTCCTTCAACTTGGGCTGATTGGCGATTGTTTCCATGTGGCGTATGGTATTAACGAGTTTTGAACGAGCCGGTGCGTCAACGGTGAGGCTGACAGCACGGAAGACAGCAGAAGCAATGGTGAGATCAGCGAGGGTAATGCGCTCGCCAACGACAAAAGTGCGTGTCAATAGATGTGCCTCGAGGGTGTCGAGAGCGCGAATCTGACTCTCGATCGCAGTGTTGTGGATCTGCAAAGAGGTAAGATTTGCAATCTGGAATAAGGAGGGACGCACAGCTTTATTGTACACAAACATGCCTCTAAGCAACCGATTAGCAATCATTGTCGAGAAGTCGATCTCAGTTTCAGCAAAATGGATCCATTGTTCAACGAGCGCCTGCTCCTCTGGTGACGTGCCTAAGAGGTTCGTGTTTGGGGAGAGAGTTGCGACTGTAAGGGTGATATTAGCTCGGAGTCAGACGAGGAGACAGGATATGTGGGGTCGGAATATGGAGCATGAATCGACATTGCGAATTAAGACAGGGATAACTGTGTAAATAGTTCTCATCTTTCCCGATCGCATCGAGCGATCTGGGATGAACGGAAAGTAAAGAAGACGCACGGTAGCGGGCAATCGCAGTACCCTCGGTGAGGTTGAAACCATTCGAACCCTCCAGAGCAGGGATCTTTCCATGAGGGAACTTTGCAAGGAACTCCGGCTTTTTGTTGTCCTCAAAATGCTTGTAATCAGCGACGAGTTCCAGTTCGACGCCACCAAGAGCAGCAACGCTCCTGATCTATGTCACAATCAACATATCATTCGCCATTTACGTGAGACGGTACGTACAACTTTGGTTTGGCGCATCTGAGGGACCGAGTAGAGTTTTCCAACTGGCGCCATTTTGAAAGTCGATGAGATGGAGGACAAGGGACAGCTTGTCTTTTTTTTTATCAGCGCGTCTTATCGATCGTGACAATATTATATAAATAAATAAATAAATGACATCTCATGGACACCGACACCGACGTCTCTGACAACGACCAAGTTCAATTGCTCGACGTCGACGCGCCCCACGTCCGCGCCGCCTTTGACGCTTACTTTGTTCACGCCGCATCTCGTTCTCGCACGTCTACCAATGTCTTATCTGCACGCGTCCTCCCGCTCACTCAGCAAGAGTACAACGATGCCATCGCCGCGTACGACGCCCGCACTGCTGATGCCCGTCCCAGAACGCGCTGGTCCGGCCCGCACGATGCCCGTACCGCGTTCCGCCGCTACGCCCACGAGCTCGATCAGGGTTTTAACCTTGTCTTCTATGGTTTTGGCTCAAAGCGCGTCGTTCTCAATGACTTTGCAACCAAAGAGCTTGCACACCGTGGCCACGTCGTCGTCGTGAACGGTTACCACCCCAATACCGTTCTTAAAGATGTGCTCGCCTCCATAGAGCGCGTCCCCGACCTTACCAGCGCTGTCGCAACCGGCGTAGACGCGCAAGTACGCCGTATATGCTCCTTTTTCTCCGTCCCCGACGCGCCACGTACGCGTCGCCTATATCTCGTCGTGCACAACATGGATGCCCCACCCATGCGTGCCCAAAAAATGAAAAACGCACTCTCACTCTTTGCCCTCTCTCCCAATATTCATCTCGTGACATCCGTGGACAGACTTGGCTCTCCTCTCCTCTGGTCCGCCTCTGAGCTCCTCGCACGCGGGATTCAACCTGGGGATACCGTCGAATCATTGTCCTCCGGGGATGGGCGTGCTCCCCCTGTGAAGCGCGGGTTTGCCTTTCTCTGGCATGACCTGACCACCCTCACGCCTTACGATATGGAACTTACATTTGCAGATCGTTCCTCTATCGCTGGTGCATCATACGCTTCGACTGGGGCCCGTTCAAACCTTGCAACTACAGCTACCGCTGGCGCTGGCGCACCGCTCACGGAGACCGCGGTCGCCCATGTCCTTGCTGCCGTCACTTCCAAGGCCAAGAAGCTGTTTGTCCTCCTCGGTACGAGACAGCTCGCAAACGCCGAGGCTGTCTCAGGTGCGGCCACGGGCTCCGACGCGCCAGCTCCTGCTGACATGGCGCAGTTCGGACTCAATTACGATGGACTCTTCTCCCTCGCAAGAGACCATTTTGTCGCAACCAGTGACACGGTATTGAGAGCCTTGCTGGGCGAGTTCAAAGACCACGGTTTGATCCTCACTGGGGTCACTAGCGGAGGTAGTGGCGGTGGAGATACCCTTTGGATCCCGCTAAGAAAGGAGAGATTGGTGAAAGTACTCAAGTCCATCGAAACTGAATCATCATAATCTCGAAAGCGTACGCACATTCCATCACCGGCAACCTCGTTTGCGGAGGTTTATCGCTGTTTTCCGGGCAGTTACACAACACCTGTGTCATCATATGCCCAGTTCTGCAAAGATCGTGTAAAAATGACATCTTACTGCACCGATGAGTCCCTTTTTAGACGTTGAGTGGTGTTTGTGGTTACAAGCCATCGCTGTCGCAACTTTATTGGCGCGGAGCGAGTGATCTTGCCTGACTCGGGGCCTGGATTGGTGCGCTGTCATCCTGCCATCTGTAAAGAAATACTCACCTTACATATACTGCAACCGTTGGCACCTCGCCTGATGTCGGCTGTGCTCTAAACCGAGTATTCAGCTTCTTCGCAGAACAGCTGAAATGAACGGTAGAATCAGCAATGTCTTCGCAAGTGAACAACCAGAATATCCAACAAGCCTAAAATGTGCCTTACAGCATGAACTGACGAAAGCTCCCTAAATGGAGAGTAGTACGAATAGCCTCTTCCGTCGTGGGGTACGTCCTGCGAATTTGGGAAGCAGGGTCGTCGCCACCTTGCGCCGGCCTAAAGTCTCCCAGTCCTCTCCGATCATTCGTGAGACGACTCTCCCACCTAGCTGCTCGTTACCAAAGTGAATTTGACTAAAGGCACAGACATCACGGCAGCCTCCACGGAGTCCACAGATGGCGGGCAGCGTTTTGCAAGGCAACGCTGGCATTGCAATTCTTATGAGCGTGCACCGGCGCGTATGGTTGTCGCCGGCCTTGTTCTGATTGGGTTTGCGCGGACATGGTCGCACTCCGTATGTGTTCTTCTGCTAAGGCTCGCCCGACAAGGTTAACTATTCTGCCACAGAACGTGTGGCAAGTCTCCGGTGATCGCCCGTGCTCACACGCGAAGCCCGTCCAACTGCCTCTGAACCCTATCACATTGGCGTGAGGGACGACGCCATTGAGTCCTGCAAACTCACTTTGCATGCCAACCGATCGCGCCACAAATTACTCAATCACGCCTCTCATCGCTAACGAACGTTTGCGACGCTCCCTATCTCTGATTGCTTTCAATGATGCCGGTATAACGTCACGCCAGCGGTTTTGCCACATCCGTGCTCGGTCCCCCGAGCCCGATGAAGCTGTGCGATAGAGACTGATGGATTGCCATAAAAAAGGTGCGATCGGGAGCCGTCCTGGCCACGCCTCACGCATTTGGGAGCATCCGTGCGGTCGATATGATGGTTTGGCTTGGTTGGTCCCCGCGTGTCATGGCCCCATGGTATAAACATAGTTGCCGTGGACCTCTGCTCTGGTTTCGGCCGTACTACGACCGAACATCCGTTCGAGCTCTGCAACAAGATCGTTCGCGGCACCCCTCGCAACCTCAAAGCCACCATCCGACCCCGCAGCGCGTTGTGCCATCATTTGCTTCCCCGCCGGCGCGGAGGTGACCAATAACGATGACGTCACCGCAGCATCTGTAAAAAAAAAAAAAAAAGGTGAAAAGTGGGCTTTAAGTAAAATTGACCGTCGTTATCGACAACGCCGGGTTCGAGGGTCCGTGTCCGTACACGGTGGATCGAGAGACCCGGAAGAAGTTTGATGTCAACTTTTTGAGGGGGCGGGGCGGCGACTACCGTGTACGGACAGGATGGGTGCTCCGTTACGTCTCGGGCCCTGCAAGGTCCAGCTCTAGAGGGTCTCAGCAAGTTTGCTGAATGTTGAAGCACCAGGGTCGTGGCCTCTTTGTTATCCTGGGCTGGGCTCATCTGGACGGTACCTGAACACGATCGTCTAAGCGACTCCCCACCCTCGTCATTCCAAAAGACCCTTGGATGCATCGGAAGATATGCGATGGCGAGATCACGAAAGCCGCTCTTGCGATCGACGATCAGTTCACTTGCTTCGAGGAACGCGTCCGCGCGATGTCCCCCACGACGTGCACGCATCATGACCATCCACAGAACAAACAGGGACCATACTGCACCGTAAGACCTGTTATCTCCCTGCCCCGCGAGATCCAGTCCGGGGGGACCTGCGACAATGCCGCCCCCTGACCTCGGGGGGTTTCCTCGACTCTTTTGGGCCATGCACGCTGGTTCCAGGGGAAACAGCGATGGGGACGACGTGGTGCTCCGACGTCGCGAAGCAGATGTCTAGCCATCGCACGACCAACACCAGATGTAGCGACGGTGTTTGTGACCGTCATGACGACACACGTACCAAACCACTGCCGAACGTGATGTCGGGCAAGTTGGAGGAATGATTCCTGTACTCGGGCAGCCTACGCAACAGTATGACATCGTTCGGAGCTACTCGTACGAACCTTGTGGTGAGATAAAAGGGGCGTACCTCGTTTGTTATTAGAACCATGCTAGCTGACGAGTTGGACAGCACGCGTCGTCAGTCAGTCAGTAATAACGCCATCCGATCATCATGCATCATGGAAGCAGGGACAATACGATCATTGATGGTGGTCGTCGTCACGTGCTGGCGGTGACTGGAGCCCCGCTTTCTGTTACGAAACAACCTTACAACTTTGTTCACTCCCAAAACCGAAAAAAAGAAATAAAAGAAGTTGACATAAGTGGCTGAACACGAGTCGTCCGACGAGAAATCCCACGCTGATCCAAACCATGGCTTATTTGCGACGTCGGAGTGGCTCGATCGGTCACTTGTTCATGGCTACAGGTCATTTCGCATAGGTATGATAAGCCCCGGCTATTCAGGTAAACGATAAAACTTAATACACATATGGAATGATACGGTAGGGGACGAGCTGTTTGTATTTTTCCCAGTCCTTGCCATACCTGCAGCGACGTGTGAGTCAACTCATAGCCAGATGAATGTGATACCCACTTCTTTTCACAATTCTCATCATCCCTCCTCTGCCTATGAATGAGCAGTATGCCAAAATATGTGACATAGAAATACGTGACGGGTGTCTCGAATCCCGTTGGGAGGGACCATGCGAGTGCCATGATGAGATCACCGCTAGCGGTAGGACACAGAATGAGCATGATCCCTGTCCAGAAAAGCAAACTGGACGACGTACAGGTAGTTTGGGTGTCGCGATCGTCCCCACCAACCCGACGTGAGCAATTTGGATCCCTTTTCCGTTGTCAAGTATTTCAGATCTGTGTCGCTCGTCGTCAACCAAGTCAAGAGCCACCAGGCTTGATCACGCACTCTTTGGGTTCTTGCCATTCCTAAAGTCATTCTTCTCCCCGTTGGCGTCTCGGAAGATCCAATAACCCAGCACATTAACGGCCACGATGCCAATGGTGCTTGCCATATCAAGTTCTACCGGTCTGAAGACGAGATAGCGTGCTTGCAGGGAGTACACAAAGGGTACCCAGGTGAGATCGCCGACGGAGAGCATGAACCCAAACCCGTCGGTCGTGATGTCCATAGTGGTCAGGATCGCAGGCTGTACATTCGTCAGTACATACCATAGGGAGGAAAAGGTCGCCCCACCTCGTTGTACAATGCATCCGTGACGTAGAAACCCTGGAAGGCGAGGACGAGCCACATACTCCACGTGACGTTTTCCCAACCACCACGTCTCACGGCTTGGGTACAGACCATGCTCACGTCGATGAGAAACCAGAGTATGAGTCCAGGACGGAGCTCATTAAACGACTTGATATCGAACGAGCCGATGGAGGGATTCAATTCGCGGCCGATGAAGAACTGAGAGGGCGTGTCAGACGGATAATAGGAGACGCAAGAGAAACCAGACAGACATCATAGATCGGGTTCCCAGAGTTGCCACCGAGTGCCAACAGCGCACCGTCTCTGAAAGAGCCAGCGTACACTCCAACGGCTTGCACGATGGCCATGACAAGGGAAGCAGTTACGAAACCGAGCCATTTATCATATAAAAAGGTGAACGACGCTGGACCATTACGCATGATATAGCCGGCGGTGATACCCAACGCGAGAAGGAAGGTCGAAAACGCTAGTAAACAGTCAATGACACGTTCATGCGGTAGTCGGTGACGGGTACCATTGATCTTGTACTGTTTTTTCTGCCCATTTCTCATCGTGACGCCATCGACCCAATCGCCTGGTAGGATAGCCCAAGCGACGACACAGAAAGTGTACCAGGCCAAGTAGATCAACGCGGCTTCTGTATCCCAGAGACCAGTCCACCACAATTTGCTGGTCACAGATTCCTGAACACGTGCGGCCAAGAGAGAGGGGGTAAGGACGTAGGCGGGTGGGCAGGCACCAGCAGACTCGGAGCAACCAAAGTAGAGCATATAAGTCATGATGGGGACACCCACAGTGACAAGGAAGGCACCAGGTGGGCCCATGAACTCGTACGTGGTCGTACGTGGCTTGAGCAACTCATTCGCGGGTTTTGTCGAGGACATGGCGACGATGAACTGGCCGTGTGAACTTTGAATAGCACCCGAACATCCAAACGTGTCTGCCTACGTCTCTCACAAGTGCAGCTCGTCTGCTCGGACCATCCACCAGTGACCACTCCCAGATGACCGCTGTTCAGGAACACCGTGCGTTACGTCGTCCATTCCATGCATACAGGTCACCGTGTCATGATAGCAGACAAAACCGGCACCGGATCCATCGCTCGACCCGAGCCGGCACACGTTGTAAACGCCTCATTGTTCTCCGTGCTCTAGGCACAGTAATGGAAGACGGTGACCGAACTCAATGCGACTCCCAACGATGGGATAGTACAAAGGGCCGTCTTCGTGGGGTTTGGGTTGAAATAAAGTGACGGCAAATATATCCGTTTCCTCGCCTCACCCCAGAAGATACGGCGCGTGTCGTTCATGGACCATGTGGTGCTGGGCAAACCACCCCTTACCTCATCGAAGATGACATGATTCGGTGCTTCGTGCGGGGAAAAAGTCAAACGTTCTAGTCTCCTCCAAGCGTGGTACAATGTTGGGGCTAATCCTCGCTTAGACATCGGGTGGCAGCCTTCGTCAGGAATGGACTCACTAGTATGAATTCGAAGATGGCGGGATCTCCTTGTGGACAAGAACGTCCCACTGATGATCTCATCGCCCATCCAAAGTGGCATGGTTCAAGCTCAAGCTACCGGAGCAAACAACGTGCAGCGAGAGCCCCAAAGTGACCATCTAGAAACACGAGGGGCGGGGACGTAAACGAACAGACCACACACAGCGTCAGGAGTCTGGTAGACGGCTACCTCCGCTTCCATTTGAGCTTAGCCGGCTCGCCCATCTAATCACATGGTAGTGAGCTAGTATGCGCCGGGAGTTTACATGACAAGTACCGTGCCTAGCAAGTATACGCGTCGCTGTCAGACGTGCGGAGAGGGCCAGGTCGTAATATGCGGCCGCAGGGCCGCCAGTGACAAGGTTCGCCCTGCGTAACGTTTCAAAGGTTAATTGACAACCTCGTACCGAACATGTCGACCCGGGGACTCTGACGACAGGCACTTTGGGTGTCAGGCATCGCGATCATCACCTCCCCATCCGCAAACAAAGTCGACTCTGACCACCTCGACTCTGATCACCATCAACGCCTGCCACGATCGCGTTCAGTCCAGAGACGGCGTGACGCACACTTCAAAAGCGCATGGTCGATGACAGCAGGGTGTCACTAGCGACCCTAGAAAGTTCGTGATCCGTCCCCCTCATTACTCAACCCACCCTAGTTCCTCCTTCCAAAACTGTGTAGAGTGGACACGGATGAACAGGGTTAGCTCTCACTCAGATTGCATCGATCTGAGCCACGCCCTGGGAGCCAGATGTCATGTCGCTTTTGAACATGCGCCACACCAAGGGCAGTCGCACAAGCGACTGACTATCACATTCCTGATCCGCTTCCTTTTGTTGACGCAGAGCCAGCACACGCTCAATGCTATCTGGAGAACGACAGGACGATCAACGCGTAACTTACCAGGGAACTATTTTCAGCACTCTGATTCATCCGACATGATCGTGGACCCGTTCTGGTGTGGTAGGGGACCACGCCGTCCAACCGTATTATCGCTCTTCATCCCCATTCATCCTTGACGGATGGTGAATTGGTCAGCACAGCACGTCCAGCCACGATCATAGGTCTGTGCATAAACATGTGTGACCGTTCATCCCAAAACGAGCAGAGAAGAGAAGAAAATAGAGGGAGAGTAGAGAGGTAAGGAGGCGGTGTCGTGGCGGATATGTAATATACTTTTTGCTGACTGACTGAAACGCTTAATTTGCTTGCCAGCACCTGTCACCATTCTCATGAGCCGAAAGGCCGAAATGAGCGTCGCGGAACGCTCGTCACTTGGGAACGCTGCACTCTTTTCCATCCGCGGTGATGGGATAGCCGACGGAGGCGAAGATGAAAAACAAGGGGTTCCATTTCGTGCGTGAGGTCGTTCGATTCTTTGGCTTCTCTTCATTTCGACTTGGCCGTCTGGAGAGGGTCACAGATCGGTATATCGTTTATCGCGAGATGAGCGTGTGACCATCGGGCGGGATGTTATCCGAGACGAATTCGACCGCCATGCTGGATCGCCAGCGATGGCCTTCATCGCCCCCGTATCAGAGCCCCTTGTGTGACTTGAATGATAGTGAGCTTATCCCTCTGCACAGCCGATCGTTGGGACAAATCGGACGAGGCGCTGATGCAAGGTTAGGTTTCCAACGGAGCGGTGACGGTGAGAACGGAAGATGAACGTTGATTGGGTTTGTCATCGCGTATGATCCTTTGAGCCAATGCCATCGGTTCGCCATTCACGCTCCCCGACGGCTCAGACGGTCTTGGTGTGTGTTTGGGACGGCAATCATTCAATCCTCCGGAGCCTTCCAAAATCCGAGGTGATCGTGGATAATGGGGACGCAGCTTCCAACATGTGATGGAGGAGGGCCTGGACCGGTGAGTATTAGAATGCAATGGATTATGCGGTGTACGTATATTCATCTACAAAGCAAGCGTCGGGCCTCCCTCCAGATCGAGACTGGCGTGTCCCGTCTGCAGGAGTGGAGCTAGCCCAAAAAAAAGAAATGGCGCGGTTCCATCGCGAGAACGGACCCATTCATCTCTGCGGCCGGAAGCGAGATGGTGCAAGAAAGTGGAGAGGGCTATTTTTGTTGTTCAGCGGATCTGGCGAAACGACATGGATGATGAGGAGCGGAAATTTCCCAGAGAACGGGTGACGTACACGGGCACGTAGACGCACGGATAGCCGCGACGGTTGCAATTACTGCAGCTCGGTCGGCTGCCATCGCACTTGAGCTTCCGGCCTGGAGAGGGTGAGCGGTGAGGGTGGTGTGCAGGACCGGCCTACCTCGACAGAACTGGCATGCCATCGGGGTCCTTCGAGGGACTCTCGGTATCTCTTCGGTCCCGGGGACGTTGTATTGGGGGATGTGCTGAGCAGGCTCAGCTGTCTGTGCGATGCGCGGTGGGGAGACGCACCTGGGACATGGCGAAAATCGGGAGGGATCGATGGAATGTCCGTCTTCATTCGACGCAATTTATGGTTGGAGGAAGAGGGGCAAGTCCATCGCTAGCGGACCAAACGTCGTAAGCCTTCCCAAGCCTGTACAGCCTGACGAAACGCCCCGTAGACCACCTCGGCAGCGTTAATATAGAAAGTCAGACTAGACAAGAAAAGTCAAATGCTAGATTTAGGAAAGAGAGACCGCGCCGCATCAGAGTCATGTTCATTGCGGGCGACATCGCGTCAACCGGGAGAACAGCTCGGACGTACTAACGTGCCTCCGAACGCACAAGGCAGTCGCGGAACAGACGCACCGAGGTCGTCGTTCACGTCAAGGATGACTCGCTTGCATCCGCGTTTGGGACTCACATAACGTCAATACTGAAGCCATGGACGAGGACCACCGCGTTCTGGGAAAAAGACAGGTATGACGCGACATTCAATGGCTCCCACCAGATCGTCAGATACGGATCGAAACCGCTCGTCCGTCTAACGCCCACCGAGGTATTCCTTGACCATTTAAAGATAGATGCACCGTAATCGACGCCTGGGTGTGTCCCATACCCCCATCCAACGGCGTAAATCTTGCACTGAGCCCGCGTGTGTATGTGCGTGTGTGTCGATGCCGTGGCCATCCTGCTTGGGTCTAAACTCCCGAAAAGCGGCGCTTGGTCGCATCTGAGCCTGCACGCGAGGGCCTATGGACGCCATTCGAAGCCTCGGTTGGCTCAACCAATCCCCCCCGGATCTGACGCAGAAAATCGTGCCAAGCCCCAAAAAGACCTCTCTCTCAAGTGCGTCCCGACGCCTCGTTGCACACGTTTGATCAGACGGCTACTCGTTCTGCCGTTCATAGCGCCTATCGGATACCGTACACTCTCACCCGTGGTATCGACGCCAAACTGCAATCTGACATCGATCGCATCAGTTTTCCCCACCGACTATGCCCTTCTCGGACATCGTGCTCCATCGTCCGAGTTCACACGCCTGGATAGTCTCTCCTTCCCTAGACCCCGCGCGAAGGTGACACTGCCCCCTCCCCACGAAGGAGCGTATGCGTACGTACGTCTCTTATCCTGCACCCGTCGGTGGCCGCGGCATGGTCACCTTGCCTCACAGGGCTGTTCCAAAAAAACCAAGAGCGCAGCCGGCATCGACAAAAGCTGACGTCCGATGGCGCCAAGCGGTGCACACGCATGGTCATCCGACGTCACGCTGCGGATCAGCCTCCTCTAAAAAGACGGTGCCTCTGACCTGTGGCGTATGCTGAGTCCCCCCTATTTATCGCGCCGGGTGGGTGTGGCAAGCCTTGGCGGGACTGCTCTAGTGAGTTGACTCAGCGCGCGCCTGGCTTCTTTTACTCGTTCCAGCCCATACGCGTCTCCGTGTTTCATCCGATGACTCGTACGCACATTGCATCACGCTGCCCCCTCCCCTCTCGCTGACAAGGCCCGGGCTGAGCGGGATTTCCGGGCTCAACACTGTTCGCCGTCACCGAGACGTCCTTCATAGTGGGCGATGGGCAGGTCATCAAACGCCCAGCGGCGCCATGCTTGCATCTGGCCGTCACACCCAGCGGCCCTCGACCGTGTCCTCTCGAGCTCACACCGCATCTCCCCGGGACGCGCATCTGCCGTCCGCCACGAAGCCGTTGGTTGTCGCACACACACAAGATTCGAACACGTGCCCGCATGCGCGTTCAGCCACGGCATGCCGTGTGTGTCGATGCATTCAATTCGTCTCGATACAGGCCGTGTGTAGATCTAATAAGCAGATTTACCGAGCGTGTGCGACAGGAAGGGTAAAGAGGGCGAGAACCAAGAAAAGATGCAAGGCGTATGAGGCGTGTGTCAGCAACGAGTACAGATGGGTGAGTAGGTGTGAGTCGTGAGTGGCCGTGATTCCGGACGTGAGGGGGATGCGCCGCGTCAACGCACAGACGGCGCAGGATAAATAGCAAAAAGGAAACCCGGACAGGAGCGTAATGATCACGAAAACGGATAAATGACATGCCCCAGAACGTGGGGTGAATAGAAAGAGATGATCAGGATTTACCCTTCTTTCGTTCTCTGCCGACGCCACCAAAGGCTTCGCGAAAGACGAGCCAGAGGGCGGTACAGGAGACGGTGTCCTTGATCTCCTCCGCAGTGAGGACGAACCCGCTCGTGTCGGATCTTGTCGGTCGAATTCCCTGGGGTGTCACGAGGCGGGGTCGAATAGCGAGACGCTCGAGCTCGATATCAGGGAGGGGAAAGGGCATTTTGAGCAAACTGACCACCTTGGGGTGATGGGGCGTGGGTGTGAGGGTGGCAGCCTTGAGGCGCACGACGGGTTCTCGCAAACCGTCCGCATGGTAGGGTAATTGACCGAGACATTGGACGACGACGGTGCAAGTCCAAGGTGTGTCCGAGTCCTCAGGATCGCTCTCTTCGTCAGACCGCTCGGGGTGTGGATGGGAGCTGCTGCCCAAGCTGGCGGGTGAGCCTGAGCTGGAGCTAGCGTGAGAGATGACGGAACTCCGGTGATCAAGGGCAGCCGCAGTGAGAGATTGCGCCGTAAGCCGGTGTGGAGGGTTACCGGGTGCCCGGTGGCGACTGGGGCTACGATCCTCGCGGGAGTTGAAGGTCTTATCTGCACGGGTTCTGCGGCGACCGACGGCCTTCTTGAGTCCCTTGGACCACTCGAAGCGCACCTCGAGGTGAGGGGGTGTGGATGAGACTGTATCACGTGCAGCGACGCTAAATTTGCCCATCATGCCATTTAGAACACCCGCGTCAGTTCCCTTGAGCCATTTTCGGACGACCCAAATATACTTTGTGGGACGACCGGTTGGGTTGGGGACAGGTGGAAAGAGAGTCGCGTGTACGCCCAGGATGGCTGCATGAGAAGCGGTCGTGCTGGAGAGTGGGGTGGAGGACCAGGTGTCGTAGTGGGTATCGGAGAGAGAGATGGTATTTTCGCCGTTGCGGCGGGTGTTGTGAGAGGGAGGGTGGGAGGTGAGCGCGTCGGGGAGGGGGGCTGGCAAAGGCAAGGGAGACGTGTCGCCTTTTCTCCTGAATACTTTGGAAAATAGTTTTTTGGATGATCGCTGAGACTGTATGTCCGGAGGTGGAAGTGGGGGTGCGAGGGACATGGGACTGAAGTCGCTTGATGGATAGACGGAGGTATGGTGGGGCCGATGAGGAGGGGATAGGGCGGACGGGGAGCCGAACTCGTCCAAGGCGGGGTGAAGGCTGGAGGGTGCGAGCGCGCCGTTTGCGGGGGCAGGGAGGCGGACCTCGATGGGTTCGAGGAAGGCGAGGCCAAGGACCTCCAAGCCGCGTTTTGCAAACTTGGCGACTTTAGCGTCTGTGCCTGCGTCCAGGATGGTTGTTGCCATGACGGAATGGACGTTGAGGTTGTAGAGAGGGATGATCATGCGACGACCGCCCGAGCTGGCGGTGGATGTGGAAGCGAGGGAGGAGATGGATCCGGTGGAGGTGAAGGCGGAGTGTTCGGATGTCTCCGATCTGTTGGAGTGTGTGCGCTCGAGGTCGGTGCTGAGACGATCGGGGGAGGCGTCGAGTGCTTGGAGGGGACGATCATGGCGAGACTGGGGGGGAACGAGCTGCACCTGGAGACTGAGCGGTTGACCTGATTTCGACGGGGGAGGGCGGACGATGATGAATGCCTGAGGAGGGTATGAGCAAGGACGGACGAGGAAGACGCGGACGGACCTCGTTCGCGTGCCTCTCCCGCCTCTCCCTCTTGCGGGGTGGGTCGATGGGCGGGGCGGGTTGTTCGGGGGGCGGTGTCGGGGAGGGCGCGTCGGGGCGGGATTGTTGTAGGCCCTGCTGTAGGGCGGCGGGGAGGAAGGAGGACCAGGACGGGAACATGGAAAGGCAAACAAGGCGAAGAGAGCGCAGTCCCAACCGGGTTTAAGGAAATGTCGCTTGCCAGGATATTACCATATTTGGAATGGTGGCGGCGTCATCGCCCCCGGATGACTCAGAGTGCTGACGAAGCAGGACAGCCCCTATCGAGGGCGACGAGGGCGGCGACGACGGTGACTAGTAGCAGACGACGGTGACCAGACGATGACGGTGACCAGACGACGGTGACCAGATGACGACGACGACCAGTAGCAGACCACCCCCAGTAGCAGACAACGACCACAGGTATAACCATTCAACCCCGCTCACACGCTCTCATCCACCCCGTCCTCCGAAAGACGGATCCGACCCTCTGCCGTAGTCCATGTACTCAGCCTGAACGCGCGTTCAGTAACGGCCCGCCTCGAAACGAAATACTTGCCGATGCGACACGACAGCACGTAAGCTGCTTGCACGGCACCACAACAAATAGAGCAACCCGAGCGTCAACGTCGTCGCAACAATGACCAGACCAACACTCCCAACGGGCTCTGGCCGTGTACCCTCCCGAGGTTCTGTGAGGTGTGAGCGACGTATCACCTCGAAAAGGCTGCCTACCTCGCTGTGTTCCGACGTGCATGCTACTCGACGACGGTGCTGTGCTGTCGTGCCCACGTCAATTCACAGGATGACAATGAATGATATTATTCAACCGTTTATGTCCATAACGGGGTTAACAACGGTGAACCGGCATCCTGTGCCGACATTCATCGCATATGCGTCAGCCTTGCTAACAATAAATATCACAGCAACGAACATAGACCACTACCGAATGATGCTCGTACGGTCATCCTCCTTGACCTGCCTCCCAGGTGGTGCCCATACCTTGAACATCTTGATGGTCTCCTCCTCAGGACTGACCGTAAATATGGCACATCCATCCGGCCCAATACACGAATGGGCAATGGCACCCGTGTGACCAATCACAGACACGATCCGTTCACAAGACGGATACGCATGCACAGTCATCGAGTTCGTAAACGACGTCCTCACGCACTCTCTTTCGGAAGGGGGACAACCAGTCAGAGCTGCCCCCTCCCTCCAGGATGCCCCGTGTGTGCTCAGCAGTTCCTTGCAGTGTGGCGACCAATGAAGCGAACTCACGGTCGTCAACGTCTCAATCACCCGCGGCGGACACTCAGCCGAGACCTTGTTGACATCGAAGATCCGTATCGCCCCGTCTGGGTGTCCCCCACCAGTCCCCAACAGTCCACTCCGCCAAGGACTCCACGATATCGCCTGCCAACATCAGTCAGCTCAACACGCGTAGACAATGCCATCTCACCTTCACCGGTCCAGTGTGCTTCGCAAGAAGCTTCTTGTCCCCAGACGTGAGATAGTCGGCCGCCCGTTGATCCCAAACATGAACCGTGCCAGACTGGTCCCCCGTGGCCAGATATTTCCCATCTGGTGACCATTTGACACCATGCACATGTCGTCTGTGCCCCCTCGTCTGTCGAACCTCCTTTGGAGCGCGCAGATCAAAGAGGGACACCTGACCATCCTTTCTTCCAACCGCCAACACATTCTCGTTCCAGTGCATCCCTCCCACAGGTGATCGATCCCCATCATCCCCCCACCGCGTGATCTCCGTCAGCGACAACGCATCCCAAGCGCATACCCGACCCGTCGTTGTCCCAAGGCCCAACACATGCGCATGCGGCTCATCGTGCCACTCGACGCTGTGAACCAGACTAACACTCCCCGAGAGGGTACATAAGCGCACGACCGCACGCGTATCCAGGTTTTGAAAGTACACGTCACGCTTGAACGCCACGCCGATATGATTGGTCCGGGACCAGCTCATCGGGAATGCGAACGGATCGCGTGAGATACCTGGCCCGTCCAAGGCCATCACAAACTGCCTGCGTGCAGCCAGATTCGCCCTTGCAGAGACAGAGGACGTCGATCGGGGAACATTGAACAATTCGGAGACGCTCCGACGCAACATGGTCCGAAGTTTGGATTCGAACGGTGAATCAGATCCCTCGGCGTAGGTTAGGATACGGTCACCCAGAAAACCAAACGACTTGGCGATCCGATTCGTGCGAGGCGTGGTATGAAGGGGCATCGAAGGGGAGGATCGTATCGTCACGAATCGATCTGCCTGAGAACATGCACGATGAACGTCCGAGAAATGGAGTGACAACGTGTCACCCACCTCAGTTTCTTCTACGCTCACGTCGGGCGTGGCAGGAACGCCCAGTTCTGCTTCTAAATCGAAGGTAGGCACCGACACCCGTCTTCTTCGCTTTCGGGCAGAGAGTGTATTCGAAAGCGTGGCTCTCGAAGGCGTACGTTTCATCAGTGGCACTGCACATGCCTGACGAGGTGTGCTAGGGGGGACTTGATGATGATGATGATGATGCTGGTGATGTTGTTCACTGCAGGTGTGGTCAACTCGACGACACGAGGAAATCGTCGAATACTCAACGACATGATGGTAAAAACAAACAGTGATGGTCGTGAGACGAGTGCGAGGTTGGCTCTGATACTGGCACGATGAAGCGCCTTTGTTTGATTCAGACGTCGTTGCCAAACAAACTCTAAACGGATTCAGACAGTTCGACTCCCTTTCGTCCTTCATCGTGGCGTGCAAGAAAACGATGGCCTCTCACTGCACTACAGCCCACGTCACGCCACGCTTTGACGAGCTCAGAGTCAAGCGTTTCGAGTGAGACACCCGGTCGTCGGTCGGATCAACGACGAAAGTGTGTCCATGACTGTCAAGTCAACGCCAGCTGCGCCTCGTGGACACTGGCACGTTCTGTACAAGAGCTGTTTAAGAAGAAAACGCGGTCATCACAGACATTCGACCCTGCGCGCCACACTAGTACCCAGCACGTTCCTGTATGGCCGCCATTCGGCGGTGGTCCATCTCTGACTCGACGGCCCTTTACCCCCGTTCGACGTGTTCGCGTTGACATCCCATACCTCCTCGGCAGGGGATATTTCTGGTCCTGTGGCTACTTTCACTGAAAACGATTGTCCTCGATGTCCTGTACGCTCGCTGGGTTGTGGTGAGTCCAGGAACCATCCCTCTTTCTTCTCCACTCGGACTGCATCTTGTCCGCGGCGGGAGATATTCCCTCCAATCTTTTATTGACACACATTGTCTTGGGGGCTCAGACATCTTCTGGGCAAAACACCCCCTTGTCCATCGCAAGGCCCGGTTTCATTTACCCTTGATTATGAACGCCAGTCACACAGCGATTGTCGAGCCAAATGAGTGTCTACCCGACCTTGATTCCCTATTCAGAACGGAACGGCGAGCTCGCTGAGATCGATCGTAAGATGAATCGTCACAACCATATCCTGTCTCGGACGTAATAAATATTATCTAGATACAAAGGCAGCAGGGACTCTGCCCTGTCACCCAATAAACGATGTACATGTGTATCCTATATGACGTGTAGAGTCACAAAATCATCCGCGAATGAAAAACGTCTTGTGATACAACGGCGTGAGACTAGCTGAGAGGTCACAGTTGCCCCGTGCGTCCAGTTGCGGGCATTCCTTGGTCAGATTCTCGAGGGAGCAGTAGTCGCTTCGATGGTGGACGCGTATAGGGATGCCATCGTGCGATTGCACCACGGCTGACAATCAGGGGTTCGTCTGCAGATCCGGTACGTCCCGGGGGAACCTCAACAAGACCAGGCGAATCGTCCGGCGGAAGAAGTGCTCGAGTGTCACCCCTGATCCGTCCATTCCGACGGGTCACAGGGTGCTCGGATGGATGATAGAGCGCGTGCAATTTCGTGAATGCACAGCTCTGAGAACGACAGAAGTCGTCGGACGTCGTCATCGACCAGACCCAGCGAATGATGGCTTCTTCAGGTGTGAGAGATATCGGACGACCGGGGGAAGGTAGGCGTGGGATGATGAACGCGCTCGAGCCCATCGAACGAGAGCCACGTAGCTGGCCTCTCAGGGGATCTTTATCCATGTTGTTGAACATGTCCGCCAATTCTTTCCATGTAAATGCCGCTTTTTCGGCGAGCGCGTCGCGGTCCTGGTAGTACCGCGCACTGGACGCGCTTGCAAAACGGACGCCTTGCTTCGTGATATAGATATCGCATATCTGGAATGAGAAGAAGATCCCATGTCGTTGGATGTCGGCAAAGGCCTCGAAAACAGCAGAGCGATCCGCGGGCGTGATGCATCCTGTGCAGAATGAGCCCTTGATGGCCAATGATGAGATGATGGCACCTACGCCCGACAAGAGCCTCCATCATGATTCCAACAACGACACCATTCCTGGAGACGTGGGCTTTGAGATCAAAAAAGTAATGTCCCAGACGCATGGATTGTATGAGTTTCTGTCCGCGGCTTTCGGCGGATACATATGCGCCCCAGTCATCCTGCCAGCCGATGAAGATATCGACATCCTCCTCTGTTACACAAATGATCAGGAGCTACCATGGAAACACGAGCGAGGACGGATCACCTTTGTAAGTCCCTTCCCAGCACAGCCCAGACGTGAATCGCGTCACCTGGATGAAAAACCACCCGTCGGTAAGTTTGACAACCGTTTCTGGCGTGACACAAGTACCTCGATGTCGTCCAGTTCCACCACCTGCGACAACACGTGTGAGCGGGCGTGACGATGGTACACCCTCACTGACCTTGGTCCATATTGGACAGTTATGGATCAAGCGCCTTTTCGTGTAGACAAGGCGGTAACTGTTGTCCTTGAGGCGAACGAGATGTGCCCAGTTGTCCTCGCCGTCGAACACGATCGTGTCGAGCATGGTCTGTATGACCTCTTGAAGGTGCCAGAGTGCTCGATGTTCTTCCAGGTAGTGGTCTATCGACAGGGTAGCGTCAGGGACGAACCCGGGCCGCCACCACGGCTCAGCTTGGATGACGATGAAATTGCCGTTCTGACAAGCGATCGTCTCAGAAAAAACGACATGCACAAACATCGGGGAAACAGAGTAACAACCCTCCACAGCATGTAGAATCGTCCTTTTGCGAACACATTCTCTCCAGCGATCTGAAGGGTGACGCCATTCATGTCCAGTTTGTGCTTCAGCTTGGCAATGTTTAGATTGGGCTGGACACGTTGCAAGTTCAAAATGAAGACGCGGCGTGCAAAAGCGATGGACCCACAGGTGTAAACTCCATCTCGAAGAAGAAGGATTCGCTGGCAGACGCTGAGTAGTCACCAGGTCAACGTGTTCTCAGTTGCGGACTAGCTGTGGATGTCAGACTAACTGAATACTAAACTTGCCCCAATCGGATTCGGTCCGCGTGGCGGGAACGGAACACGTCCTGTCACCGATTTGAGTGAGTCGCTCGTTTAATCGCACAGCGCGTCCGCTACTCATCCCTCCAATGTAGACATATGACAGAGGAGCGGAGTCGGTGTTGAAACTCTCTGCATTCTATTTTGTAGGTCCCTACAGCGCCGTCCGTGCATGAGGCCACGAGGCCCAGATGCAGTGGTCGGTACATTCTGAACGCTCTCCACTCGTCTGACATGCCGCCACAGTTTTTACCTCCAGGTGATCCGGCGTGTGCGTTTCAGATGACTTTTCAGGTCAAGTCGTGTTTCATCCGTTACGCATCTACGTGCACCGCATGCAGTTCCAGTCCGATTGTCGATTCCCCTTCTAGCCTATCGTTCCTCTTTTTTTCTCGTTCTGTCCGTCGACGGTGAGTTCATAGTGTGCGCCCTATACTGGACGACCATCGCGCCACCCGACAAGCTCGCAGATGTCAAGGTCGTGCGCTCCAGAGAAACAGAACGATGACGGCTCTCATCGTCCGCCGTCCCGCTTAAATAGAAAAAAGGTATGTGCTGGTGGAGGCCCCAGAATCCCATCAAGAGATCAAAGGACATGTGCACTCAACAACCTGTTTATTGTGACGTCCATCAGGTCAGGTTCAGTCAATTGATTCTCTGCGATAGAGCTTCGAACGGAAATCCCTGCTCTTCACTATCCATCTCTTCGCAGATCCGCTACGATATACCCTGCAAGCAATGTCCTCGAAAATAGGGGTATGTGAGTCGGACTCATTCCACATCTCAGCCGTGGTTGAATTTTCATTTTGTTTCAGTCACGTTTTAGAGGCTGTCGCACTTGCGGCAAGCGCTCCAACCGGGCACCACGTTCGTTGAATACCGCGTCAATCTTGTAAATGACCCCTCTCGTCAGAATGCTTGTCTTCTTTTCACAGCCGTCAGCGAATCACCACCTCGCTGTATCTTTAATGTCGTAAGTCGTCATCCTATTCCTGATCGACAAGTCTTTTGCCGACAGAATACCGTCAGATCTTCTCATATCCATACTCTGGTCGAAATTGTTAATCGCACTAGATTCACCTGTGCAGTATTTCACAGCCCACCCGCGGACTGATCGTCACATTAGATATTGTATACCCCCCTTTTCTTTCTTTCTCTCTTGCTTTGGTCCTCCAACTATTCTCGTTAACCACGCATACTTTTTATCTTGATTTCTCAACGTTGACTGTAGCGATAGCTTATTGACCACTTCTGTATCCGTCCCGAGATTAGAGCTCGTAGAGTATACCCCTTTCTCATGCTCACATAGTACTGTAGGGCCGTCTAGCCCTTGTAAATAAAACCAGTCTTATCCGTTGAAGTCCTCAATTTACACAAACGAATCCGATCGGGAATATCACGTCGGCCAGATTCAACGCCTGCGACACGCATGTGTCAACCCACCGCCTTACCGTCGGGGTAATACCTTGGCTCTGAACTTCGGAACCTATCTTGACCACTCATCCCATCATCTCCGCCTGCTCATCGCGAAACACCCTTCATACCCCACGAGGTCGCTAGGGCTCAGCGTATCTCGCCACCGGCCCGATATGTGTCCATCGGCGTTGCCGACCAAGTACCCTCGATACAGCCACCTCCCTCTATCACCATGAGTCTATGGACAGTAGGGCGATCAATGACGAACATCGGTTCGAAGACGGAAAAAATGCAAATGAATCATACATATTCTTTGGCGAGACTGATCAAGCCGTCCCGCAGACGCACGCGACCGTGCAGATTGAACTGACCCCAAGCGGAGTGACCCTTGCAGAAAGTGAGCGAGGCCCCCTCCACAAGGAAGCACGATACCTCTCCCAGGATAATAATGTCTATCACATTGTGGCCATCCGATGGTGCATGAAAGGGCCGCCAGTAACGAACTGCGTCCGTGTCGGGTTCCCGGATTTCGACAGAGTCTGAGAATTCCCGCGATATTTGGACTCCTATGGGAACGTGCGCGTTGAGTGGATCACCGGGTGCTAGAGGTTGAGACGTTTCTCGGGCACATTGTTGATATTCGGGGAGATAGTATTCACGCAGCCTCCAAGTCTGCTGATGGCTGCCTACCGGGCAATGATCAAGTACGGGCGGTGCACCCCCAGAGAGCAAGAACGAATATGTGGAGAATTCCATGTACTGACAAGGAAAGATGAGACTGATTCCACGAAATCAGGTGAGATCGATGCACGAACGGTGAATGCGCCCTCCCAAACACCCTCCACGGAACCCAAGACGTACGCTCCCGAGAATGGTCCATGGGGATCGGGCTGACCTAGATTGACACACCGAAACCAGTCTGTGTCCCAATCCTCACTCCGCCTTACGGTTGGTGGGAGGCTTGCAGGGAGTTGGAGCGAAAGTCCCCTCGCGTGATTCACCTGTGCTAGTGGCAACATCCGCAACGCTGGGCTAAGAAAGGTAAGAACCGCCGCAGGGGCGAGGGTCGGCGGATTCAATCGATATGACTCGGAAAAATGTGTGATGATGCTTGGCGGCGATATCGCTTCTGGGCGGGGGAGAAATTCGGTCCAAGACGGGTGACATATTGGATACTTGAAAAGGTCGTGGGATGAGCACACGGGTCAGCGAAAAAAACCAACCGAGTAACAAACATGGTTTGCCGCCAACGCCATCAGTTTAATGACGGTCTTTATGTGGGGAAATCGGGACATGTTCCGTAGGATGCGATCTATGAAAAGTGGTCACCCCGGGACTTGCGATTAAGCCAAATCGGACGCACTGGGACGAAGAAGAAACCAAAACAGCCACATTGCAATGGAGTTGTTCTCGTTGGCCGGGGGCCAAGTGTGCCAACGGATCGTGTCCATAGCCGAGGAGGCGCCCTCGATATCAAACCAATATTCCATCAGCCAAACATCCATTTCCGCATAGTCCAAGAGTTGCCGTTCGTTCTTTCCGTCATTCTCAAGCATCATGAGGTAAGATAGCCAAAGTAGGTCTGTGGGCGTCGACGACTGCGGCTTATGTGGCTCCTTGCGTCGTAGCAGAGAATTTGTCCGCGCCCGGATTCGCTTCAGATGTGTCCACCTCTTCGTTAGCTCATTGGCGAGGACTCGGGGTACGCTGACGTGTGAGCCGAGACGGCGGGAGACGGAGTCCGTGTCGAATTTACGATGAAATATGCGAGCGTACAAATAGGGATTGGCCTCGAAGGACAACGCTTGGTAGATAGCGCGACATGTCAGGAGCAAGGGGGGTAATCCTGATGGAGGTCCGACGAGAGTACAGGTTGCTGCGAAGAAGGCGATTTGTTCAAGGACCTCCTGTGGCACAGATCCAAGCGGGGTGGATGTCGGCATTCAGTGGTAAACGTCGGAATATAACGTGCGGGAATGATCTCGTTCCCCCCCACAAGGCCAATTATCGATCTGCCTCTTTTAGGCTGGTCACCAGACTAGTGGGAAGCGCTCTCGTATTGTACTGCTGATTCGGAAAATGGTTTTGTACAGCGGGTCTCCATCGACCAACTAGACTAGTAGTCAACGCGGAGCGCCCATCTCGCCCCCGGGGGGCGGTGTGACCACGCCAAACTAACTGACTTTGGCCTAGCGCTACATGTAATCCAACTCCAGGGCCCCCGATGAGTTAGGCCCCGATGAGTTAGGCCCCCGATAAGTCAAGTAACCTCTTTACACAGGCTGAATATGGACTCCCACTCTGATGGCTGTTCCGCACCCGAGACGTGTCTCCATCTGCCGACAAAGTTACGCGATGAGATGACTGGTCAGGGCAGATATCAGCTACGCCCCCCGATGCTATCCAAGGGCTCACCATAGCCTCGAAACAGCCCACGTCCGAGATCCCCTCTCTGAGGATCTAGCTATAGAGTTCGGTGAACGATAGCACGGTTGCCAACACAAGTCACATACTGGCTCACGCAAAAGCACGACGAGCCCGTCGGACGGTCGAACCCTCCCTATGTATCTATAACCGTTCCACGCTGTGGCATGTGGCGCCTCTGTCTAACAGAACGGTCATTCAACAACCGAGACCAACCGCGGGCTCACATACTATTCCGGTGATGATGATGTCTAGCGCCCTTGCGTTCGAGACATCACTTGCATCTTTTGATCGCCGAAGTGGGGTATAATGTGTTCTGAACGAGTTGTTTGGACCGATGAACTCGACTCCGGACTGTCGGGCCCACAACGTTCAGCTCCCCGAGCGGAGTAGGAAACCGGGAACTCACCTCGTCCTCCCGCCACCGACATCCAAGAGGCAAAAATGCATTGAAGAACGAAATCTCGTCCTCGGCAACTGGCAAAGGCGTAGAGGGAAAGTGGCAATATAACTCGCGGAACCGAACATAAAGGGGGAACCGTGCAAAGTCCGGGAAAGATAACGGTGCTTCAACGGAGCAACAGAGTGATTGGTAATCCTCCCAGTAGGGTGCCTGGACAATTGAGTTGAGAGTCGACGATCGAGTATCCGAACTCACGATAAAGGATCCCTGCCAGCGCCCCGAAAACGTGCCCGGGATGTAGTATATCAACGGGGAATGCGATGATGCTGAATCCGAGCTGGACAGTGAACGACGCCAGTCGGGATCGTGTCTGCGACTTTTGAGAAGCCCATCAAACGAGTCACCGTAGGTGTCGCTTGCTACCCGTGTCACACACCGGGTATTGAAATCATCAATGTCGTTCCGCGTAGGCCCGTAGAGGATGCCTTTGGCGATAGCGGCTTGACGACTCAAAGGGAGTTCAGAGGGAATTTTGAGGCGGAAGTATTCTATCCGCGCAAAATAACTCAATATTGCAAATGGTGCAATTGGCGGCAATCGCATGGTGGTCGATTCACCGAAATAATTCAACGTAACTCCGGTGGGTCGATCGGCCGGATGATCTCTGCGATGCGGGGCGCCCATCATTGCCATACTTTCGGATGCGAGGAATAGATCCTCAGAGGAGATGAAACAGGGGTACTTTGCAGGTGACGTGAGAGCCAGTGCAAGTAATGAGGACCACACGTACTCGAAAGCCCGCAAAGACGAATGGAGCAAGGTATGAAATCATCTCGTTTCTGAATTCGTCGGTCTCCCGATCAAGATGATCTGTATGAAAAATAATGAGGGCGATACCGGTCCGGGAGACACCTGAACTACGCCTACCTGGCGAGCTGATTAACCAAAACAAGACAATAGCCAAAGTATTTAGCTCGTTCTCCAGAGGCCACCGATGATTATCGGATGCGCCCTCGAACAGACGTTCACGCATGAAGATGGGCATAAAGGAAGGTAGACCTGCCAAAAGGACTTGCTCCCAATTGCGCCCATCGTCCTCGAGAAGCATGACATAGATTGTTGCGAACGCATGCACCAGGTCAGGGTTCCATATGTCCCTCTTTCGTATGATTTGTAGAGCGATGTAGCGCTGTTCGACTTCCTGTTCCATGTTTTGAAATTTCAACCTGTGTTGGAGTAGATGACGGCCAGGCGAGGATATATCAAACTTGTCCGAGAATAGCATGGATGGGAGTGGGGGATTGGCACTTGGGATACGAGTAAAAAGTGGGTGCGAGGTAGTCGGAATGGGGTGCCCGAGGTAGCACGTACGCAAGTTCTTGTATCGATCCAGATATGCCGAAGCAATTAACGGGCATGCTCGTGTGCCAACGGAGGTGAGGACAACGCCACAAATAATATGTACGGATTCATGACGAGACGGAGTCTTGGTGAGTGCCACCTTGGAGGGTTAGACTGTCATTACGGCAAGATGGGATATCCCACGGTGTAAGAACGGCCCATGGGGAACTCCGGCCTGGTGAAGCTGACGGGTTGTAAAAACCTCCGGTAAGTTCGGTTGACGGTGAAAACCTACGTAGGCGATCGGGGCATATACTCGGAGCTTTCGGGGGATCCCGATGTGAGCAGACATGCGGGATCTGGCCCATAAATCTGAGATTCGAAATCAACTTCGTGATTTGCCCCGAGGATATGTGGCCCCTGAGATCGTTGGCAAAACCCGCTGCGACTGCGCATGATATCGTGCAGGCGAGACCTTGGGCGGCCACAAATCCCCGCATGTACAAGTCCGATCTGCTTGGCGGTCGCACAAAGTTACCATACTTGGTTGTTCGAAAGCTGCGATCAGAGAACGGTTAGCAAATAAAAATGAAGGGTCGTCCCTGCGCACGAAGTCTGCCGACCGGCATCTGTGCAGTATCGGGGCGAGTGAAGTAGGCCGCGCGTCTGCAAAGCGGCTGTATAACACCGTCGCTTTAGCGACTCTGACACCAGCCATTCGGGCGTAGAGATTGGGGGGATGGCAAGCAAAATGGGAAATACGTAACAGAAACCGTGTTGAAATCCGTTTTTCGGTTTCGATAGTAGCAGATCGCCGCAGATCCGCAACATAAAACGAGAACGCGCAGTCTGTTGGATAGCCTTGCCGCTCGGCGACTCTACCGAGCAGTAGGAGAGCTGTGATTGGAGGATGGCCAGCAAAAAAGGAAACGGGCAACACCGTCTTCCAAGTTGCCGATTGGCACCTCCGCCCGGCCGAACCCAAACAAAAACTGCCAGAGCAGTTTCCGTTACGTGAGTTAGCTGATTCCTTTTTTTCTGGACGTCCTCCAATTACAGCTCTCGAACGGCCGGCGTTAGAGCCATCAAGCGATAACGTTACGCAGCTGCTCTGCGCGACGCGTTTCATGGTTGAAAGTTAGACTTGGCCGTTCAAGGTGTCGGCGGACCAAATGGGCATCCGATATCGAAATATCGAAATCATTTACCATGAGAACTGAGCTGCCACGCATACCCGACGCCTTCGCTGGGTCTGCAAGTATGGTCCAGACCTGTGAGAGATAGCTGAGAGTGTCAGCCGAGAACGACTAGATGGATTTGACGCCTGGCGCGTATATTGGTGTTCCCACCCAACATGCAAAGTTCACCAAGATGGCCCTATTAGTCATGGTCATAAAAATTGAGCGAAAGAAATTGGAGAACGCATAGATGAACCGAGGTCAGGCGAGCTGCCAATTTTGTTCTACGGCGCTAGGGCCGCTACATTATTGTTCGGTCCGCGCACAGGGCCAAGGGGAATTGAAGAGCATCCAAAATTTTTTCACGACAAGGTGTAGTACGGGTTTTCGTTACATGGCGGTTTTGGAGTGAGAATCCCAAACACCGACGGTGAACCCCGAGCGAGTAATACGTAGGAGCATTAGGAGTTCAATGAAGCAGCCGATTACATGTCCTGTTCTGCCACAGGCCACGTAAGTCTGGCAGGACTCACTCACGACTCGAAACTCACCTCACTGACCGCACAATACATTCCGAACGTACATGAGAAAGAACAGTGATCATAATCCATCAATTCATTCTGTACCGTAGTGAGTACTTCCATTGTCCAGAAGGACTCATATTCCCTGCGTCGATCGGTAACTCTAGAATAGGTTATCATTACATACAGGCATCACTCTAAGCGCAGAAGGGAAACCATAAATATGGTGTAGATCAGACCCATCATGTTTCAAACCAGCCAAGCCTTGTCATTGTATGTAAATCCGAGGACTTGCCTGTAGCACGCACCGTCGGGCGTTTGAAACAGAAACGAGGACAGGCGGTTCTGCGAGTTGGCGTACGAAAGGGCAAGGGTTGGGTTACAAGTCCGTCGGTGACATCCAGGAAGGTGCATATGATGACGTTTGTCGTACAGCTTTCTGGTTAGTAAGGCGGTTGCGCCGACTAAATGTAACGGAAATTGCTCACGAGCTTTGTTGGTTTTCATACAGGCTGCAGCTGGCCGGTGATAGATGCCGATGGATTGGAAGACGGGTCGATCGGGTGCATAACGAGCACGAACCCCAAGCCAGGCGTTAGACGGGGGTGCTTGGTTTGGCTGTAGAGCGTGGCTGAAGAGGTACATGCCTACATTGTCGATCCCTGTTCATTGATGGCCGAGCTTCGTCGACCCGCTGGTCTGATACGTTATCGCCTCGTCCGCACGTGTCATGCTGGCATTGACCGGGGACTTGTTACGGAGCTACAGGGAGAGCGTCCGATGTCTTTGCACGCAGCACCATCGCCTCATGCATCTATGGGGAGTCCATCATCACCTGCAGTGGGAGGACGGACCTTCCTCGTATAATCACGCGTATCGACGGAGGTGAACCCGGAGACCTACCCTAAACGGACAGGTTGAGAAGAAAAAGAAAAAAAAAAAAGGCTGGATCGATCTTCTCTTGATTCCGTCCATCTCACTGCAATCCTCGGACATCTTACACGTCAACATGTCTGCCGACCTCAGCGCTCTCGAGCAGCACCTTGCCACACGGTCTTACGTTGAAGGGTGAGTTCAGTTCCCTGCGATGTTATGGTCTCGTTTTCGTATTCCACTTGATGAACATAACGCTATGGTCCGTGTTTCCAAGAAGCGATTAGACACCGCTGCACCGGCATGCAGACAATCTTCCTAGCTATCTGATTTCATTTAGAAAAAGGAATGAGCTGCGTGTTGACCGCAAGCCTCTTTTTCAGATACACGCCTTCGCAGGCCGACGTGCACGTCTACAAGGCGGTCGCTGTGCCAATCTCGTCCAGCTACCCATCTGTCGCGCGGTGGTACTCTCACATCACATCTTACAGCACCGAGTTCGACACGTTGCCCGGCAGTAGCGGCGCTGGGCAGAAATTCACTCAGACTGCCTCCGCGCCAAGCTCTGCGCCCGCTGCTGCTGACGAAGAGGACGAGGAGATTGACCTCTTTGGTGAAGACGAGGAAGACGAGGAAACGGAGAGAATCAAGGCGGAACGTGTTGCTGCTTACCATGCCAAGAAGGCGAACAAGCCCAAGACGGTCGCCAAGGTCTGTCCTGCTCTGCCAACGACTGATCGCTGACGTCTGTTGGGCAGTCTGTGGTCACGCTGGAGGTGAAGCCCTGGGATGATGAGACTGATATGCAGGCTCTGGAGACGTCTGTCCGATCGATCCAAATGGACGGTCTCGTCTGGGGTGCGAGCAAGTTGGTCGCGATTGGCTATGGCATCAAGAAGCTGCAGATCACGCTCGTCGTTGGTTCGTACCCGTGTTGTGTCTCTCTTTCTGGACTGACGTGAACAGAGGACGAGCTGGTGTCGATGGATGAGTTGCAGGAAAAGATTGGCGACTTTGAGGATTATGTGCAGAGTTCGGACATTGCCGCCATGCAGAGTGCGCCAGATCTGACCGGTCTCTTTTTTGGACTAACGGATGCTGGCAGAGCTCTAGGGGGTTCTGGTGGCGAAGGCTGTAGGATAGTCTGTCACTGTGTAGAATATGAACGTGCCCGATCAGGTCAATTCAAGGTTAGCTCTATTGAGGCAGTTCGAAAGGGGTCCTCCTAGCAATCCGATAGATGCGGTCTCCACCTCTCCCAGCGCCCGCATTCGGACGGCGCAGGCGACACGTTGACCGTGGCTCATCTCCGCCTCCTGCCACGGAACCGATCCACAGCCGTGTGCTTAACCACCCCATTAAATGGCGCTCTGGAGCGAGTATGACGACCAGCCACGCTCGCGGATCGCGTCCAGCACGCTGCCATCGGACGTGCTTGGTGGCGCCGTAGCGGCTCCTAGGCGGGACATGGCGTGAGCCCTAACGATCTCGTTGATCACTTCTCACGTACGCGTACGTTGCGACAAGGCGGAATCCGTCATGTCACTTCTCCTCACTAGCCGTGCCAGCCTTCTGGTCAGCCAATGGCGCTAAACCCAGCCCCCCCGTCCGAGCCCGCAGGAAAGCCAAGGTGGCTAAATGAAATCACGACCCAGGCACACAGGTGAACGAAACCATCCCTTAAATATAGATCTGATCTCAATGTGTGTCAGTCCTTGTGCTATTGCCCACTGCAGTGCGACTTTTCGACATGATTTTCCCAACAGGAAAGGCCAAGTTCCCCATCGAACCATGCGGCGATCTGGTTTACGCTATGAACGGCACTCCACTGCGCAGTCTTGGCCCACAAGTATTTAAGGCCAACTCGCCCGGACTGTCCTTCGCCGCCATATCATGCCTTCACACTTGGAGCGAATCCCCCTCGACGTGCTAACCCACGTAGCCTTCTTCACGATAGACCCCTCACCCACTTCAACCCTCGACACCCTCTTCCAACTCTTACTCTCCTCACGGCATATCCATCGTCACCTCTCCATCGACGCTTGTCCCCAACTCTATGCACGCATCTTTCGTGACAAGTTTGACCTCAGTGGTCATGACCGTCGGGAAAGACATTGCACCAGGACGACGTCATGTCTAGCTTCCGAACTTCGATTGCGCCGACGCGTGCTGCGCCGTATTCGTCTTGCTCAGGTCCTCGATCGACACATCCGACGGGATTTGTGGACAGTGTACCTGATGCTCCTAGAAAGCGACGGCCTCAACGAACTTCAGCTTCACACCGCGGGTGTCGGTAACTGGGTCTTACAGGTGCTCCGCGCGTATCATTCGTCAGCGAACAAGGATGCGGATGAGCAAGTTTTCGCCTTGGCCGTCTCTGTGGCGTGCTTGGTATTGTCACACGGTAATTCAAATCCACCTTCTAGCTCATGAACCACGCTTCTGAGCGGCCCTGATCAGACCGGATATCCTCTATGCCAGCGGGGGATCGCAACCAAGTTCTAAATTTACTTCGTCCTCACACGATGCCCCTTCCAAAGGTGAGCACATGACTAGTGCCATCTACATGACATAGACCCACTCTAACCGCTGCCTAGAACCCCTCGACAGACGTAAGTGGCGCAGAAGAAGAGAGAAGTTCTGTGACGGCCAGCGGATCCCAGGGCCGAGAACCGGGGCAACATATCTACTCAAGCGACACGGGCGATCAAGTCGACGCGCATCTCTCACACGCGAGCTACTACAATCACGTCGCCATATCCACTCCAAACCCTCTCACCGCCTCGACCTTTTTGACCTTTGCATTCCTAGAGGCGACACCTTTACAGGTCCCTCCCCATCTTCCACCAACACGGGCTGTCGCAATCGCGACAGAGCGGCATGGACCCACTATAGCTGACTTCACTGAGCTCACCACAAGGAGAACGCCGCTTGTGGCAGACTCCTTCTTTCAGAGTCAGTCTCGTGGATCAGATAGGGATCTCGCGGGAGAGCAACGGCCATCAAGAAGTGCTATCCATGACGAAGACTTCTATCGCATAGCCCGCCATTTGCATGCGCCCACAGAGGCTTGGGAACTGCTGGCGTATGTTCCGGGGCTGCTGACCGGCACTTGGCAAGGCAGTTACATGGTCCGCGAATTTTCCAATTAGGAAATGAGTAGCAATTGATGGTTCGAAACAGGTTGCATCCTTGACGCCATGCCCCTCAGGAGGTTCCCCTGTCCCTGACGTTCGCCAAGACTTTCTGTGTCGCCAACCCATCCAATTTCGGCTCGAAGAATATCTCACATTTAGCCCGTGGCTCCCTTTGCCGGTTGAAACTACGCGCGGCCATGAAGGTCACATCCTTCGGAATCTTTTCGCTACCGAGGAGGAATCCACGGTGGGCTTCATTTTATTGTCCGTGCTCACGACTGTCTCATTTTTTCTTTCTTTCTGCGTCTCAACAGAGAATTCAGTTCTCTGACGGCAACACGGCGGAGTTTTATCAATACGAGCCGTTCCGCCTTAGTGACGCGTCCGAGAGTGGTAGAGACCCTCGTCATGCCCTTGATGTCGTTATCACAGGCGAGGTATGCCCCATTTTTGTCTTGATGAAGACACCTGGTCCTCACGTTCCCGATAGACGCCACGTCAATTTGAGGATGCGTGGGGGTCGTATAGCTTTATTGGACGTGTTCGGCTGTCTGATGGTTTGGTAAGCTTGACGAGAAAGGCGGTACGGGCTTTTTTTTTTCTCCGGATGGACAAAACAGTCTCATAGCCTGTCATGACTAGAAAAGCACTGATGATGAATGTGGGACGTGGATTTTCGAAGGATACCTACATAGCAGATCCACGTTTGCCGGCCAGTGGCGCTCGCTCGGTGTCCCCGGCCAAGAGAGTATCGGAGGTATTTTTAGCGTGTCCAAAACCGCCAAGTAGGATTATCGGCATCATTAATGAACGGTTTAATGAACGGGGTCTGTATATTACCAAGTCGGCTCTTGCATCTGTATTCACTGGCAACCATCTTTAACTGCGGAAATGTGCTCGGAAGGGTTCTTTTTTCACCAGGTCCATGAATAGACGGTAATCCCTCGCGGTCCCCGTGTAGCGCGGGCAAAGGGAACGCCAGTATAAGCGGGGGCTGTGTGCCCTGCGAGCCAACCTTGGCCCACAGCTGGAATCAGAAACCCCGTTCAAATTCCATAGCCTCTTGATAAAAAAAGAAACCACGCACGAGCGTACATGAGGCAATGTGGTGCTACTTGGACGATTACGAGATCCTGACAAAAAGGAGCCTCGTATCGGACTTGTGTTACGTCCAGGAGGCGTGTGCTGGGCCACCCGCCAGCCGCATTCATACGTGTTGCAACGTTGGGTGAGAAAGTGCTCGGAAGACCAATTTTGAGTTACAATTAGGGTTCTCGTGCCTATGTGAAAGCAGAATGTGGGGGGAAACGAGAAAATGAGAGTGGGCGGGTGAGAGAAAGAAGAACGAAGATGTCGGATGCACCGCTGCGGAAGGCGCAGCATGAACAACCAAGGGTCTGATTGTGGCTCGAGTAAAACCGACGGGACTGCGATGTGCCAAGATGCGCAGCGGAGGCATTGCATACTGTGTGCGAATGGGAATGTTGGCTGAAAGGACACAAGGGGCCACATGGTGCAACAGGGGGTGTCGGTCGCACAACTGTTTTTGCACAGGTAATGTGCGCCACATACGACGCATAACGGGGCATGATGCCCGGTACCTCGTCTGCGGGTCTGGACGACAGCACGTCCCTCACGCGATAGATCGGTGGTGCGAAAACGGTCTGAGTAAAGGTCAAACAAGGTTCGGATTCACCAGCACGGCCGGTTCAAATGCGAGCGGGTGCTTACCAACGTGGAATAGACCCGGCGTGAAGCGGAAACCAGTGTTATGTTCAATGATACCGAAACCAGTGATCGGGGTCGAATAACTTGAACGGTCGACCAGAATGCCGACGAACGAACAGGCATGTGGGAAAGCTCAGGGAAGGAAGAAGCTGACCTAACGAATAAAACTTATCTCCCCCACTCAGAGGTGTGAAAGTAACGTAACGGAGTGCTATCTATAGACTAGCGTCCGAATGATTCGGTGAGGCGTCCTTGATAAGAAGCAATAAATGAAGGAAACACGAGACATCACCTGCGGGGGATTGTCGTGCGCTCGTCGAGAGAGAGTACGTTCGCTGAACACGGAAATGGTCAAGTAGGTGGCCTTGGTCAAAGATACGGTGATTGGATATCACCTCGTATTCGGAGCACATTCATGTGACGGGGGGTCGATCAGTCCAACCGGTGATACGATAAGCACGGAAATCGGTGCAATGAGGACAGGCGAGTAGGGTGGTTCATTCCCGAGGCTGATCAGGAATGCTTAGTTACAGCGGTTTGCAAACACCTGGGATTATGCAAGGAACTTGAGTCCAATAACGATCAGAAGCTCACCATCAAGCTTCCTGCACTGGCATTGAGAGACGCTTACCCACCAAACAATAATCTTCGCACCCTACATGAATACACCACTTTCAGACCCATCCCAAATACCTGGGAGGATTGGTAAGTGGTGACATAAAGGAAGAACAAGAGGCCATTCCAGTGTGTCCTCGTAATATATGATCATCAAATAGAAAATGGTTGAATTAGTTCAAGTTGGGTGAGCTGGTTGCACTCGATCTTACCTATGAGGTTCCTGACTGAGTACCTCAATTGGCACCAAGCATTTGTTGTACGGATATACATGACTACAAGAGTACCTGTATATATAGGACGTGTACAGAGTACAACAAACAATCATGGCTGGAGTACGCTACTATCCCAACCATTCTCCACAGCTTTTTCGTCGTGTTGGAACTCAGGTGTTGGTGTGGAGGTCGATTGAAGACGGGGCCGCACGCACACGGCCGCGACCCATGACTTACCATACAGTATCTAAAAAAGGTAATGCACAAAGTCCGTTTTTGTGAAGTTACCGCTCGTTCGGCCACAACAACGGAGTATCAGTAATAGTAACAGTACTACCATGTTCCCCTGTATCTAGGCTTTATTTCTATGCACTTTTTTTTCAAGTATGTTGTTTGAGTGATGGGTTGTGATGATAACAAGCGAA